>PISX010018272.1:0-41127 GCA_004024625.1 Mellivora capensis | reverse complement strand
CGCCTGGGTGGCTCAGTGGGTTAAAGCCTCTGCCTTCAACTCAGGTCATGATCCCAGCCTCCTGGGATCGAGCCCCGCATCGGGCTCTCTGCTCAGCAGGGAGCCTGCTTCCTCCTCTCTCTCTGCCTGCCTCTCTGTCTGCTTGTGATCTCTGTCTGTCAAATAAATAAATAAAATCTTAAAAAAAAAAAAAAAAAGAAGATGTAGTATACATATCCAATGGAATACTATGCAGCCATGAAAAAACACAAACTCTTGCCATCTGCAATGACGTGGATAGAACTAGAGGGGGGCGCCTGGGTGGCTCAGTCGTTGAGCGTCTGCCTTCGGCTCAGGTCATGATCCTAGGGTCCTGGGGTCGAGCCCCGCATCGGGCTCTCTGCTCAGCGGGAAGCCTGCTTCTCCCTCTTCCACTCCCCATGCTTGTGTTCCCTCTCTCACTGTGTCTCTCTCTGTCAAATAAATAAAATCTTAAAAAAAAAAAAAAAAGAACTAGAGGGTATCATGCTAAGTGAAATAAGTCAACCAGAGAAAGACAATTATCATATGCTCTCTCTGATATGGGGAGTTTGAGAGGCAGGGCGGGGGTGGTGGAGGGTAGGGAAGAAAAAATAAAACAAGATGGGACTGGGGAGGAGACAAACCATAAGAGACTCTTAATCTCAGGAAACAAACTGAGGGTTCCTGGGGGGTGGGGAGGAGGGATAGGGTGGTTGGGTTATGGACATTTGGGACGGGGTGTGCTAAGATGAGTGCTGTGAATTGTGTAAGACGGATGATTCCCCAACCTGTAACCCTGAAGCAAATAATCACATTATATGTTAATAAAAGGATAATAATAATAAATAAAAATTAAAAAAAAAATATGATCCAGCAGCCTCAACTAAGAGCAACGAATGACGGCAGAGATGTTTACTACTGGTGGCTAATTCTATTGAAGTAGCTCTGTATTAGGCAGTTTTCTCATATGCTATACAGACCTAAGGTAAAAATGGTTTAGAAGTAAAAATAAGAGGGACACCTGAGTGGCTCAGTTGGTTAAGTGGCTGCCTTCAGCTCAGATCATGATCCCAGGGTCCTGGGATCAAGTCCTGCCTCGGGCTCCTTTCTCAGCAGGGAGCCTGCTTCTCTCTCTGCCTCTGCCTGCCACTCTTCCTGCTTGTGCTCTCTCTCTCTCTGACAAATAAATAAACAAATCTTTAAAAAAAGAAGAAGTAAAAATAAGAAAGATGTATAATTTGGGGATATAGTAAGGACAATAAGTTGCATTAAATCAATATGTGCCTCTATTTCTTGATAACTAATACGAGTTGGTTTTCTTAAGAAGGGGCAACAGTACTGGTAGGAATTTGGGGAGCCACACTTTTTTTTTTTTGGAAGTATGTATCTTTTTAACATCTTATGCAACACAGGGCAACCTACTAGCATTTACACCCTAGAATAATGTTACATTATTGAAATACTTCCATATAGGGTAAAAGCAACTGCATTAAGTTTAAAGAGCTTTGGGGTGGGGGAGGGTTCTGATAACACTGTAAATATCTGTTCTAAGGAGTAACAGGGGATCCTAGGACTTGCAAAATTCCTCTGAGGCTTCTTCACTTTAGGTGTATATAAGTTTGCTAGATGCTCTTTTGATGGTTGCTTTGCCTATAAATTGATGTTTATTGTTGAAATTAGAATTCTATCAAACTAGACTTGATGTAGAGGAAATAAATATAACATTCAACCCTAAGAGGGGTTGAATTGAAACTGCCTAAAGGGGTTGAATTGAAACCCTAAGAGGGGTTGAATGAAAACTGCCTAAAACAGAGCAATATATTCCCATTATTCTTCTTATTTGGAAGGATAAGCAAACAATCTAAGCTGTAGATGTGCAATACTAGGTAAGAGAAATGACAGTATGGTTGTGAACATATTTCCCTACTACTGTAACAATAGCCAAAACCTCCATCCTGTTGTCAGTTTGCAGCATCATGGACATTCACAAAGGACTGTACGTGGTCCCCAAGCATCTGTTCATTCTTTCTCACATCAAAGAAGGGTATTAAAGCCCTGAGTCTAAGGGAAGGGAAAAAAAAATCAGGGCAAGAGGTCTCAGATTTTTGAACTGCTTCTGTCTAGACACTGATGACACAAAGGGGCTAGAGAGTTTGATCGTGATCCATAGTAGGAAGACCCAATGGCTAGGAAATACCAAAGATGGTGTTTCTGTGATCTTCACATTACCTATGTCCCCAATTTTAAAATATAAATGAAAAGATGAGAAAACAACATTCCATGATCTATGTAAACTTGATGGGTCTATTAGTTTTTCTTCTGATCCCTCCTCTAAATTCACTGCATCTCTATTCATATTTTATTTCTCTCCTTTAGTACTGCCCACCCCCCAGGTTCCCTTCTGATTCCAACTCCATCTTAAGTGAAGGAGTATGATTTATAAATTCATATGTTAGAGAATGCAAAACACTGAGTTAAGGAAAAAAATATATACATAAAAAATGGATTTGCCAAAACTCACCATCAGAGGGCACAACAGTACTGCAATAAACAGCTCCCAAATTCTGCCAAGAAGAGAGCCTCTGGTGCACCTAGAAAATAAAAAAAGACACATCCATGGTCAGGACAGAGCAACAAATGTGCGTATATATGATAGAATAACTTTTTGATTATTTAAGTAATATGTATTCTTTGCAGAAAAGTTTAAAAATATCATTTAAGAAAGTCTCTCACACTCATATCATCCTAAGATCATAATAATGAATATTTTGGTTTGTTTTCAAAATTTTAAGCAAACATATTTACATATATACATATCGCACAATTGCTTTTTCATCTACTATTTAGACACCCAGTATTGGTTTTAAAGGCTAGCAAGTCTAACTAAACTTTTACGCTTCTTCCTCTTGCTAGCTTTTAGACCTGCATTTCCTTCATAACTAGGTGTTAAGTAGTTCTAGCATGAATTTGCTGTTATTGGGTAGAGATCTAGTCTTTCTGTTCACTTTCCCTTTTTTTTTTTTTTTAATTTTAAAAACTTGGTCAGGCAGCTTCACTTCCGGAGTCCCTAATAATTTCCTTCTTCTGAAGGATAAGAATATATTCCCATTATTCTTCTTATTTGGAAGGATAAGAATATATTCTGAATATAAGAAGGAAATCACTTAAAATCTTACTACCATCTGCAAGAGTAGTGTCATTTTGTAGATTTAGGTCTAGAACTTAGTTTCTCACAATTAAACTAAGTTTTAGAAGGAATATTAAATATGTTTCTGACTTGTCAAATGATTCATTTACCCCTTTGTACCTTTTACCTTCCCAGCCACAGACAGTATTAAAGGAAGGCATTAACCAACTAAAAAATAATGTCTGCCTCTGAGGCTGATATAATATTCTACTCCATCAGCCCTAGAAGAAAAATCATTTAGGACTCCGTGACAAGACGTAACTTAACACAATCATGATGCATAACAGACTTTATATCCTTCATGTGAATATCAATTCCTGCCTCCTTCCAACTTAAGAAAGCATGCAGAAATATGAGACTGACATTTGCTAAAAATGTAAATACAGTAGTCCCGTCTTACTCACAGGGGCTATGTCCCAAGACCCCTCAGGAGATGCCTGAAACTAGATATAGTACTAAATCCTGTATGTTTTTTCTATACATACATGCTTAAGATAAAGTTTAATTTATGAATTAGGTTCAGGAGATTAGCAACAATAGCTAATAAAATAGAACTGTAACATACTGTAATAGTTAAGTAAAGGTGGTCTCTCGGGACGCCTGGGTGGCTCAGCTGGTTGAGCGGCTGCCTTCGGCTCAGGTCATGATCCCAGCATCCTGGGATCGAGTCCCACATCGGGCTCCTTGCTCGGCAGGGAGCCTGCTTCTCCCTCTGCCTCTGCCTGCCGCTCTGTCTGCCTGTGCTCGCTCTCTCTCTCTCCCTCTCTCTCTGACAAATAAATAAATTAAAAAAAAAAAAAAGGTGGTCTCTCAAAGTATCTTACTGTACTGTGCTCACCCTTCTTTTAGTAATGATGTAAAATGATAAAAACACTTACATGATGAGATAAAATGAGGTGAATGACGTCAGCATGGTGACCTAGTGTTAAACTACTAATGACCTTCTGGCCATATGTCAGAAGGAAGATCATCTGCTTCTGGACTGCAGTTGACTATGGGTAACAAAAGTGAAACCACAGATAAGGGGGGACTACAGTAATCAATCAAAACTATTAGACTTAGCTCATAGCTGAACATGACACACTAATGTGATTTCGTGCTGGTGAGAACCTTTAAGTTAATATATACAATTACTTTACTGTGACTTCCAGAGTTTTTTAAAAAAGTTTCAAAACATTTAAACTAATTTTATACACTGATTCAGGGATGCACTGGTTAAAGATGGGTGTGCTGGGAAACCCCACAATCCTGATCCTCTGCTTGAGCCCTATAAGGGGATCCAAAGAATCCTTGGACTTCATAAAGCAGTTTGAAAACTAATGCCGGAAAGCAGGGGATCCTACCCCTTATTCTACAAATGAGAAAAATGAGACCCACAGACGGAAAGTGACTTAAGAGTCATACATCAGGCAGAATCAGGATTTAGAATCCAGGTCTCAATACTGCTAACCATCTTCTATACAAAACACACAGGGCCTTGGTCTTATCCTCTGCAGGTCTTTTTGTTTGACTATACCCAGGTACCGTCTAGCAGTATAATTTTATTTAAAACGCTTAAGTTATTTCTTTTAAATAGATAAAACAGGTACATGATACAAAATTCAAGAAACAAAAACTAAATAAAAAATTAAGTCTTTTAAGTCTTGGTCTTCCTCCCATCCCTGTGGACCAGCAACACAGTTCTCTCCAGAGGTAACTCATTAAATCTGAATATCCTATCAAAGACGGTGTTATATATATACAAGCTTGTGCATATATATGTATGTATTTGCAGAGGTTCTTTAAAAACACAAATGGTAGCATGCTAGAGTTTCATTACTCATCTGGCTTTTTTTTTTTTCTAACTTAACTCACTGTTTTTAGTGACTGAATAAAATTACATTGGTTAAATAAATTTATGGTACATCTTTCTGATTGGCTGTTGACAATCTTTTATTATTTTAGTACATGATACTAGAATGAAAATTCTTATGTGTAGGCACCAATATCAGAAGATAAAATACTTCAAATGCCAAGTTAAAGGTACATACACTTTAAATTTTGAAAGCTATTGCCAAACTGTTTTTCATGGAAATTTACATGAATTCACAGACCTGCAGATTATACTCCTATTCACTAAATGAGCATCTGATTCCTAACCTCCAAAACAATGTATCATTAAACGTCTTTATTTTGCCAGTGTCAAAGTTGAGCAGTATTTCATTTTTTGTATTAAAAGTGAAAATTTTTACATATTTTTATCTAAGAGTTAATTGTATTTGCTTTTCTATGAACTAAGTATTTACACCTTTTGCCCTTTTTTTCAATTTAGTTCTTGGTCTTGGAATATTATTTTGTAGAAATTCTTTAAATATTAAGAAAATTAGCCCTTTGTTAACAACATGCTGTTGCCTGATTACTTTCTTTTAAGCATTTTCCTAGTTATTCTCCAACTCTTGAACTTAGAGTCAGTATGTCTAGTGACACAACACAAATACACAATTCCATTAATTTCAAAGCAGTAGAATAGCACAGCAGTTAAAATCACAGAATTTGTAATCACCCTGCTTGAGTTTAGATTCTCATTCAATAACCTACTCCAGCTTCAACTTGGAGCCAGTTCATTAATGTCTTTGAGCCTCAGTTTCTTCACTGAAAAATGGTCAAAAAGTAGTACTGGTACCTACCACATAAACTTGCTGTGAGGAGTAAATGTAATATGTATAAAGTATTTAGAACAGTGCCTGTCATAGAGTAACTGCTCAATAAATGTTAACTAGGGACGCCTGGGTGGCTCAGTTGGTTAGGCGGCTGCCTTCAGCTCGGGTCATGATCCCAGCGTCCTGGGATCGAGTCCCACATCGGGCTCCTTGCTCGGCGGGGAGCCTGCTTCTCCCTCTGCCTGCCACTCTTGTCTGCCTGTGCTCACTCACTCTCTCTCCCTCTCTCTCTCTGACAAATAAATAAATTTAAAAAAATGTTAACTAGTTTTTTGTTTTTTGTTATGAAATTGAGATATTAACTCTAATTAACATAACAGAAACTGAGTTCTATATGATTTTGAGTCTTCATATCCAAAAACCATATAAGTCTTTCCATTTAAGTCTGTATTTGTGTCACTGAAAAGCATTTTAAGGTCTTCCTCACACAGATCTTGTATGTCCCTTTCCCTAATATAATGCTTCTTGTACTAATTACTATTTGTACTAATCTTTTTTTTTTTTTCAAAGATTTTATTTATTTGATAGACAGAGATCACAAGTAGTCAGAGAGGCAGGCAGGGAGAGAGGAGGAAGCAGGCTCCCTGCTGAGCAGAGAGCCAGAATCCGTGCTCCATCCCAGGACCCTGAGACCATGACCTGAGCTGAAGGCAGAGGCTTTAACTCACTGAGCCACCCAGGCGCCCGTATTTGTACTAATCTTGTCCAATATTAAGATCATGACCCCTACATTTGTTTTTAGTTTGTATATGCCTGTTATGCTTTACCTATCCTCTAATTTTGTTATTCTTTCAAAGTTTGTTTTAGAAATTATTCTAAACAATTTTTTGTGATCTAATCTGGGAATTGTTCAATAGGAAAATTTAGCCTATTTATATTTACTAATATAATATATACTTAGTCTTCTTTCAGTCATCAAATATTATGCTATAAAATTTTATGCTTTGTCTTTATTGCTGTTCTTTCTTCTTAAAAATAGTTTACTAAATGGTTTGGGTTTGCTTTATTTTAGTTACACATGTATTTCTTCTAATAATATGGAAAGTTTACTTTGGTTTAGTAGTTATTTCAGAGCAGAAGTCCAAGTACTTTTAGCAGTCTTTAAGGCTCAATGTTATCAGATACCCTATTATCTCTCAGACTTCATCTCTTACCCTCTCCCTCTCAATTACTCTGCTTTAGCCCCTCGAAACTCTGTTCTGTTTGTTGTATGTGCCAGCTATGCTCTTGCTTCAAGACTTCTGCAACAGTTACTATTTCTGATTAAAATATTATTTCTCCAGGTAACTATCAGCTTCCCTCACTTCCTTCAACAGTTTGCTCACGTTTTACTTTCTGAGTGAGGCCTACTCTGGCTACCCAATTTAAAATGTTAATCCCAGGGACGCCTGGGTGGCTCAGTTGGTTAAGCGGCTGCCTTCGGCTCAGGTCATGATCCCGGCGTCCTGGGATCGAGTCCCACATCCGGCTCCTTGCTCAGCAGGGAGCCTGCTTCTCTCTCTGCCTCTGCCTGCCACTCTGTCTGCCTGTGCTTGCTCTCTCTCTCTCTCCCTCTCTCTCTGACAAATAAATAAATTTAAAAAAAAATTAAAAAAATAAAAAAATAAAAAATAAAATGTTAATCCCAGAAGTTAAGATGCCCAGAGTCACTGGTGGACCCCAAGTTTGTCTTGTCCCTCAAATACAGCTACATAGTTATCAAATCATTCAGACCACCTGAGAAATCAATCAGAGATCTGAAAAAAGAGATGATGCAAGTCTATAAGTAGAAAAGTGGCCACAGTCTGGGCGGTGTAGAGACTTAAATCCGGTGTGACATCGCTGATTATATGGCGGAGGTGTAGAGACTTAAATCCGCTGTGACATCGCTGATTATATGGTGGAGGGACAAGGGCCTGTTTAAGGAGGCTACTGCAAAGTATTATAAGTAGTGGAGTGCAAAATCAGAACTTTTAGAAGTCTGCTATGGCTGGGGGGTTCAGTGCATGTCTCTGGCTCAAAGGTGCTCAGGTGGCAAAGTGTGGCAGAATCCCAGGTGTGACAGTATGGTCTCAGGATCCTGGGGATCGCAAGAACAACAGGGGGTGCCTGAATGGGGCAGAGTTCCCAGGCATAGGCATGGGAAAGCTGGATGAGAATAGCAAGTCTACATGCCAGCTCTCTGCTCTGTGTTGCCGTAGGTTGCAAACCACTGTACGGTTGTGTGACCAGTTTCCTGGGCAGGATCTAGGAAAAGGCAGAAACCTGGTGAGACCCCCTCCCCAAGGAATAGCAAGGGTCCATGCCATTGGAGTCCCCCAAATTTAGAGTTTTTAAACTCAGTCACATGCCTGAGATAAAAATGCTCAGTCAGAGGTCAGATGAATGGACTTCTGATGGAAACCAGGGAGACAAGTGTTTGGATGCTTTTCTGTGAGGGTTCACTGAAGAGTGTGGGGGCGGGGTGGAGGTGTGCCCAGGAGTGTGCAAATTTTCGTCTCTGGAGCTAGAGAGCAGGGTGCAGCCATATTCATCCCCAGCCCATCTGCACTAAAAGCCTTCAGGGAGCAAAACAGTACCACCTAGTGGAGTCCAGAGCTGCTTACACTGAGCCCTGGCCTCTGAGCACTGGAGGCACTTCTCCACTAGAGCAAGTCCACCTGAGAATCTGTGCAACAGGCCCCGCCTCCAGTTCACTGATCAAAGAGGGCTTCAAAACTTCAGCTCTTGGGGAAAACAGTATGTTTATACCATTCTTGGTATTTTCACTCTTTAGTCTATTGGCATTATACATCCAGTTAATTTTTTCAATTCTTTTTTTATTCGTTTTAATTTTTATGTATACTTTGTATGTATATATTTTTGTTCCCTTTCATTATATTTATACACACATATATGTATTTATACACACACACACACACACACACACACACACACACACATATATATACACACATGTTTTTCTTTCTTATTTGGGTATCTAGTTTCTTTTAACAGGCAGACCAAAACACCCAGGATCTAGTTTATTTTTGTTTTGTTTTCTGTTGTTGTGGTTGTTATTGTTATTTTTGTTTTTTTCTCTTTCTTTCTTCTTTTCTGGACATAATGAAAAGATGTAGAAAATCACCCCAAAAGAAAGAACAGGAGGAAGTACTCACTACCAGGGATTTAATCAATATAGATATGATTAAGATGTCTGAACTAGAATTTAAAACAACGATTATAAAGATACCAGTTGGCATTGAAAAAGGCATAGAAAACACTAGAGAATCACTTATTCTAGAGGAAAAAAAGAACTAAAACCTAGTCAAGTCAAAATTAAAAATGCTAAAAAAAAAATTAAAAATGCTATTACTAAGATGCAGTCCCAAGTGGAGGCTATAAAAATGAGGATGAACAAAGCAGAAGAGCAAATCAGTGATACAGAAGAAAATAAGGAAGCTCAAAAGAGGGAAAGAAAACTATTAGATCATGAAGGCAGACTTAGGGAACTCAGCAAAATAATATGTATATTAGCATATATATTAGTATATATATATATATATATATATATATATATGTATAATAGGAAAAAGCAAAATAATATGTATATTATAGGAGTCCCAGATGAGGAGGAGAAAAGGGGCAGAAGGTTTATTTGAACAAATTAAAATTTTTAAAATATTTTAGAGAGAGAGAATCTCAAGCAGACTCCATGCTGCGCATAGACCCGGACACTAGGTTTGATCCCAGGATCCTGAGCTGGGATCAGATCATGATCAGATCAGATCAGATCAGATCATGACCTGAGCTGAAACCAAGAGTCAGACACTTAGAATAGCCTACCCAGGTGCCCCTGTTTGAACAAATTATAGCTGAGAATTTCCTTAATCTGGGGAAGGAAACAGACATTTAAATACAAGAGGCAGAGAACTCCCCTCAGAATCAACAAAAATAGGTCAACACCTTGACCCATATTATAGTGAAGCTTGCAGGTTACAAAGATAAAGAGAAAATGTTGAAAGCGGTTCAGGACAAGAGATCCTTAACCTACAAGGTTAGACACATAAGGCTAGCAGACCTGTCCACAGAAGCCTGGCAGGACAGAAAGGACTGGCATGATATAGCCAATGTGCTAAATGGGAAAAGTATGCAGCCAAGAATACTTTATCCAGCCAGGCTATCTATTCAGAATGGAAGGAGAGATAAAGAACATCTAGGACAAAAAAACACAAAAGGAATTTGTGAACACTAAATCAGCCCTGCAAGAAATATTAAAGGGGATTTCTTTGAACACAGAGAGAACCCAAAAGTAACAAAGACTGGAAAAGAATGGAGACAATCTGCAGGAACAGCGACCTTAGAGGTAATACAATGGCACTAAATACTTATCTTACAATAATTACTGTGAATGTAAATGGACTAAAAGCTCCAATCAAAAGACATAGGGTATCAGAATGGATAAAAAACAAGACTCATTGATTTGTTGCTTATGACCCATTTTGGACCCAGAGACACCTCCAGATTGAAAGTGAGGAGGTAGAGAACTTTTTATCAAAATAGACATCAAAAGAAACCTGGGTTAGGAATCCTTATATCAGACAAACTAGATTTTAACTCAAAGACTATAATGTGAGATGAAGAAGGACACTTTATCATAATAAAGGGTTCTATCCAACAAGAAGATCTAACATTTTTAAATATTTATGCCCCTAACTTTGGAGCAGCCAAGTATATAAACGAATTAATAACAAAATTAAAGAAACTCAATAGATGATAATATAATAATAGTAGGGGATTTAACACTAGGAGCTGGTTCTTTGAGAGAATTAATAAGATTGATAAGCCCCTAGCCAGACTTAGAAAGGACACAAATAAAATCATGAACGAAAGAAGAGAGATCACAACCAACACCAAAGAAATACAAACAATTATAAGAGAGTATTACAAGCAATTAATGCCAACAAATTAGGCAAACTAGAAGAAATGGATGCATTCCTAGAAACATATAAACTACCAAAACTGAAACAGGAAGAAATGGAAAACCTAAACAAACCTATAACCAGCAAGGTTTTTGAGTCAGTAATCAAAAATCTCCCAACAAACAAGAGCCCAGGGCCAGATGGCCTCACAGGAGAATTCTACCAAATATTTAAAGAAGAATTAATACCTATTCTTCTGAAACTGTTCCAAAAAATATAAGTGGGAAGAAAAACATCCAAACTCGTTCTATGAGGACGAGTTTGGATGGTTTTGATCCCCAAACCAGAAAAAGACCCCACCAATAAGGAGAATTATAGACCAATATCCCTGATGAACATGGATGCAAAAATTTTCACCAAGAGAGGAGCTAATAGGATCCAACAGTACAATAAAAGGATTATTCACCACAACCAAGTGGAATTTATTCCTGGGCTGCAGGGGTGGGTCAACATCCACAAATCAATCAATGTGATATACCACATTAATAAAAGAAAGGACAAGAACCTTATGATCCTCTCAATAGATGCAGAAAAAGCATTTGAAAAAATACAGCATCCTTTCTTGACAAAAACCCTCCACCATGTAGGGATAGAGCAAACATCATTAGAGTCATATATGAAAGACCTACAGTGAATATCATCCTCAGAACAGAATAGAGAACCCAGAAACAGACCCTCAACTCCTTGGTCAAATAATCTTCGATAAAGCAGAGAGAATATCCAATGGAAATATCCAATGGAAAAAAGACAGTTGCTTCAACAAATGGTGTTGAGAAAACTGGATAGCCACGTGCAGAAGAATGAAACTGGATCACTTTTCTTACACTATGCACAAAAACTGACAGCTTTTCCCCTAAGGTCAGGAATATAGCAGGGATGTCCACTCTTACCACTTTTATTCAACATTACTACTGGAAGTCAGTCTCAGCAATCAGACAACAAAAAGAAATAAAATGTATCCAAGTCGGCAAGGAAGTCAAACTTTCGCTCTTCACAGACAACACAATACTCTATGTAGGAAACCCAAGAATCCACCAAAAATTGCTAGAACTGATACAGGAATTCAGCAAAGTCACAGGATATAAAATAAATTCACAGAGATCAGCTGCATATCTATATATTAACAATGAAGCAGCAGAAAGAGAAATCAAGAAACCTATTTACAATTGCACCAAAACCCTAAGATATTTAGGAATAAACCTAACCAAAAAGGTAAAGGATATGTAACTGAAAACTATAGAACATTCATGAAAGAAACTGAGGAAGATAAAGAGAAATGGAAAAACATTCCATGTCCATGGATTAGAAGAACAAATATTGGGACGCCTGGGTGGCTCAGTCAGTTAAGCGGCTGCCTTCGGCTCAGGTCATGATCCCAGCGTCCTGGGATCGAGTCCCACATCGGGCTCCTTGCTTGGCAGGGAGCCTGCTTCTCCCTCTGCCTCTGCCTCCCTCTCTGCCTGCCTGTGCTCGCTCTCTCACTCTCTCTCTCTCTGACAAATAAATAAATTTTTAAAATCTTAAAAAAAAAAAGAAGAACAAATATTGTTAAAATGTCTATGCTACCCAAAGGAATCTACACATTCAATACAATCCCTATGAAAATACCATCAACATTTTTCACAGATCTGGAAGAAACAATCCTAAAATGTGTATGGAACCAGAAAAGACCCCAAATAGCCAAAGTTATGTTGAAAAAGAAAACCAAAACTGGAGGCATCAAATCCTGGACTTCAAGCGCTATTACAAAGCTGTAATTATCAAGAAAGTATGGCACTGGCACAAAAACAGACACATAGATCAATGGCACAGAACAGAGAACCCAGAAGCAGACCCTCAACTTTATGGTCAAATAATCTTCAACAAAGCAGAAAAGAGTATCCAAATGGAAAAAAGTCTCTTCAACAAATGGTGTTGGGAAAATTGGACAGCCACATGCAGAAGAATGAAACTGGACCACTTTCTTATACTATACACAAAAATAAACTCAAAAGGGATGAAAGACCTAAATATGAGACAGGAATCCATCAAAATCCTAGAGGAGAACACAGGGAGCAACCTCTTTGACCTTGGCCGCAGCAACTTCTTGCTAGACATGTCTCCAAAGGCAAGGGAAACAAAAGCAAAAATGAGCTATTGGGACTTCATCAGAATAAAAAGTTTTGCACAACAAAGAAACAATCTACAAGGGGCACCTGGGTGGCTCAGTCGTTAAGTGCCTGCTTTCAGCTCAGGTCATGATCCCAGGGTCCTGCTGGAACTCACCCTGGAACTCCCAGGGTCCCAAACCCGGCTCACTGCTCTGCAGGAAGCCTGCTTCTCCCTCTTTCACTCCCCCTGCTGTGTTCCCTCTTTCATTGTGTCTCTCTCTGTCAAGTAAATAAAATTTAAAAGAAGAAGAAGAAGAGGAGGAGGAGGAGGAAGAAACAATCCACAAAACTAAAAGGCAACCTATGGAATAGGAAAAGATGTTTGCAGATGACATCACCTAATCTATATATAATATGACATCACAAAATCTATAAAGAACTTAAAAAAAAAAAAAAGAACTTATCAAGCTCAACACCCCAAAAACCAAAAAATTCAGTCAAGTGTGCAGAAGACATGAACAGACATTTCTTCAGAGAAGATGTACAAATGGCTAACAGGCACATGAAAAAAACGCTCAACATCACTTGTCATCAGGGAAATACAAATCAAAACCACAATGAGATACCACCTCACATGGTCAATGTGTGATGAGAATGATGAAATTTAGCAACTCAGGAAACAACAGATGTTGGCAAGGATAAGGAGAAAGGGGTACTTTCCTACACAGTTGGTGGGAATGCAAACTGGTACAGCAACTCTGAAAAACAGTATGGAGGTTCCTCAAACAGTTAAAAACAGAACTACTTTTGACCCAGCAATAGCATTACCAGGTATTTATCCAAAAGATACTAATATAGTGATTTGAAGGGGCACATGCACCCCAATGTTTATATAGCAACAATGTCCAAAATAGCCAAAATATGGAAAGAACCTAGATGTCCATTGACAGATGAATGGATAAAGAAGATGTGGCATAATGGGGTACCTGGGTGGCTGAATCGTTAACCTATCTGACTTCGGCTCAGGTCATGATCTCAGGGTCCTGGGATAGAGCCCCACGCCGGGCTCCCCACTCAGCAGGCAGTCTACTTCTCCCTCTGACCCTCCCCTCACTTGTTCTCACTCATATGCTCTCTCTTTAATAAATAAATAAAATCTTAAAAAAAAAAAAGATGTGGTACTTACTCAGCCATCAAAAAGAATGAAACCTTGTCATTTGCAACAATGTGGATAGAAGTAGAGGGTATTATGCTAAGTGAAGTAAGTCAGTCAGGGAAACACAAACACCATATGATTTCACCCATATGTGGAATTTAAGAAACAAGACAGAAGAGCATAGGGGAAGGGAAGGAAAGATAAAATAAGATAAAAACAGAGGGAGGGAAACCATAAGAGACTCTTAACTACAGCAAACAAACTGAGGGTTGCTGGGGATGGGATAACTGGGTGGTGGGCATTAAGGAGGGCACTTGATGTAATAAGCACTGGGTATTATATGCAACTGATGAATCACTTAATTCTACTCCTGAAAATAATACACTATATGTTAACTAAATGGAATTTAAATAAAAGTATTTTTTAAATGTCAATCCTAACAACTGGTACTCCTGATACAGATAGATAGATATTTATACAGATATATAGAGATATATGGAGATTTATAGAAGACTTTCTGTCTCTATTATGAGCAGTGATGAACTTAATGTAACTATGCCTTTTTTTAAAAAAAAGATTTTATTTATTTACTTATTTAAGAGAGAGAGAGTGTGTGTGTGCGCTATTGGGGTGAGGGGCAGAGGGAGTGGGAGAAAGAATCCCAAGCAGACTCCCCGCTGAACACGGAACCTAACATGGGGCTCGATCTCACGACCCGAAGATCATGACCTGAGATGAAATCAAGAGTTGGACGTTTAATCACCTGAGCCACTCAGTTGCCCCTAATTATGCTTCTTTTTTTCCTTCCCCTCTACAATACGGTTTAGTTTATATTACTTCTCTTAAGTACTTATCTATTTATCTATTATCATTTATTACCTATATATCCCACACCGTGGATTTATTGATTTTAAACATCTTTTGGTAGTGTTATAAAACAGAAGGTTTATGCCATTCTATATCACTTTTGTCCCTCACCCTTCCAACTTTTGTTAGTTATATCAGTACTACCTTGTCAAGGTTTTAAACATTCATATTTGCTCTATAAAACCTAATCTAACCTTCACATTTATTTTAGTCTTAATTTTATGGATCAGTGGACTCTGCTCACTACCAATACTTCAACTATAGTTTCTTCCTTCCATGTCTTGGTTGTCTGCACTTTATCTTGTAGAAGTAGGGCTCGTAAGAATAAAATGTCCCTGAAATTTGGCAGGTTAAAAAATGTCTTTGCCTTTATACTGAATTATTATTTGGACTGGCATACTATTCCTTTTTTCTTTTAAGATTTTATTTATTTATTTGAGAGAGGGAGAGCGAGCAAGCATGGGGGGGGAAGGTCAGAGGGAGAAGCAGACGGCCTGCTGAGCAGGGAGCCCAATGCGGGACTCCATCCCAAGACTCCAGGATCATGACCTGAGCTGAAGGCAGTTGCTCAACCAACTGAGCCACCCGGGCGCCTGGCATACTATTCCTAAATAAATCTTTGAGGAACGCATTCAGTTAAGGGTTAGTGTTGAATGCTGCTTTGGAGAAAACTGAGGTCAGATAGTTCTTTTGCAGAGCTGAACTCTCATGGCTTTTTTGGGGATCTGGAGCCATAGCTGCTGTCTCTCAGAATCCTCTCACACACCTACCCGGCCTTCACTGGATCTGGCAGCATTTCTTCATATATCAGGCTTTAGGATTGCAGAGATCCCTCCAGTTGTGCTGAAGATGGACCTTGCTTTCTTATTCATTTTCTTATTTTAAGGTTATTTCAAGAGAAGGGGAAAACTGCTGCCTTTATCAGGCCATTGTTTACTTAAATAGTAACTTTCTAATATGAACATTTAAAAATATACAAAAAAGTAAAGAGCACAGTGTAATGAATTTCTTCCATGTACCATCGCCTACTTCTATATTTACCAACATTTTACCAAATCTGGTTCATCTATATCCACCTAGCTTATTCCCCACATAATATCTTAAAGGAAGTTCCAACCAGCATATTGCATTACCTGAAATTATTTCTGTATACATCTACTAGGCCAGGAAGTCCTCTCTTCTATAATTTTACAAGTTATCCTTAACAATAAAAAATGTTTTTGTGGGGCAAATAATTGCATAAACACATGGCTGTTTATGAGTATTATTTGTTGGGTTGCTATAGAACATAGATTGGCAAATGAAACACCTGTTTTTGGAAATAAAGTTATACTGGAACACAACCGGGCCCATTTATTTACTATCTCTCTATAGTATGTCATCAGTCATGTACTTTCCCAGTATAATGGCAGGGTAGAGTAGTTGGAACAGAGACTATATGGCCCAGAAAGTCTAAAATATTTACCATCTGGCCCTTCAAGAAAATGTTTCCTGACCCTTGCTGTAGAATGCCACCTCTGTAGTTCTGAGGTAAATCACTTTCCTAAAGTCTTTCCCAGTCACTTCTATAATGACACTAGTAATTATCAAATATTACTTAGTAAGTATCTACAAACACACATATAAGTCCTTTCCTTTCTTTAAACCTTCTAATACCATATAGTCTAATAGGCCAATAGAAACAGAAATGATTTTGCTCTTGACATTTTTCTTTGAAGCATGGCAACAAGAACAACAAACCAAAAAAGATAAAACAAAGGAGAGGACTGTACATGCTCAAGTCCAAAGAGGTACGGCTATTCTAAACTGTCTTTCATGACTCTCCTGGACTGAATATTTTCACTGTTTTAATTGTATATTCTTTTTTAAAAATATTATTTATTTATTTATTTGAAAGAGAGAGAGAGAGATCACAAATAGGCAGAGGCAGGCGGGGTGGGGGGGCGAGGGGGGGGACGCAGGCTCCCTGCTGAGCAGAGAGCCCAATGTGGGCCTTGGTCCCAGGACCCTGAGACCATAAGCTGAGTCTAAGGCAGAGGTTTAACCCACTGAGCCACCCAGGTGCCCCTTAATTGTATATTGTTAATAAATCACAAGAAGATAGAAAGCTTTTAATAAATTCTTGGCTGATGCTTAAAGTTTTTTTTTTAAAAAAAAAACCTCAAGAAGTTTAAAAAAAGGAAAACATTCAGGCAAATGGCATGTATTTATTCACACATTTAAATTTCATAGGCAGAGATGAAGATTAAGGTTAAGAAAGCAAATATTCAAATGTGCAATAATTGTAAGAGTAAATTTGTAGGCACAATCAATGCCAAATGAATAAGGTAATTTGGTGTCAGTATGATTCCTTGGAAAGAAAAAACTAGTTCATACTTCTGGTACAAAATAGTCCATGGGGTGCCTGGGTGGCTCAGTTGGTTGAGCATCAGACTCTTGATTTCAGCTCAGGTCATGATCTCCCCCACTCAGCAGGAACCCTGATTGAGGATTTCTTGCCCTCTGCCCCTCCTCCTGCTTGTGTTCCCCTTCTCCTCCTCCTCTAAAATAAACGCATAAATCTTTTTTTAAAAAATAGCTCACATTTTTTTCTTTTGTTCTTTTTTGTTGTTGTTTTGTTCAAGTAATCTCTATTTGAACTCACAACCCCAAGATCAAGAGTTGCATGCTCCCCCAACTGAGCCAGCCAGGTGCCCTAAACAATTGTTTACATCTTTGATAACTAATTTGAGAACTTCTGGGAACAACAGGGGCTTGTCATTAAATATAAAATCTGCTCTGGTATTACAATCATTTCTTAAATCTTAACCCCAGGAAAAGAAAAATGCTAGCATTATCAAGTTAGAGTCAGCCTATAAAAGACTATAACATAATTTTCCCAAGTCATAAAATTCAAGCTAATAAAAAAATCAAACTTCAGTATTATAAAAAGACATTTCATGCCCTCAGAGCAAATGACTAAATTGAAGTCAAAACTTACTTTAAAACTTGACTACTATCAGAAATTTATGCAACTTCCCCTATACTCACCTTTCAATGGTCAGAAGAGCAAACTCAGCAACTATTTCTGTTAGCAACTTGGGAAGAATGCCAAGTCTAAATAACCTGTCAATAACCCCAAAATATTCATAGCCAGTTAGACACTAGACCATAGGGGTTAAAACAAAAGAAAGGGGGGAAAAAGGAAAGAAAGGAATACAGAAAAGAAAGAAAAAAGCAGTTCCTTTTTGGCCCAATTCTATTTATTTAAAAAATCTTAGATTAACACTGTAAAACTATTTCAGTTGACCTCAAGCGAGTGTTAAAAAGAAAACCAGAGTGGAGGGCACGCATTGCATGGAGCACTGGGTGTGGTGCAAAAACTATGAATTCTGTTACGCTGAAAAGAAATTTTAAAAAATATGCTTAAAAAAAAAAAAGAAAAGAAAACCAGAGGCTCAGGATGGCATCACTCAGGCTGAGACCCCAAACCGGGACTTTACATATATACCTAAGTGCAGTTTCAACTTCCCACAGAAATGTAGTCTTAACTGGTCATCAAGAATTTTCTAATGGATGCCACTGAATCTGCCAGCAGGATCCTCTCCATCCCCAAAGGAAGATAAGATACTCTGTAATGATAAGACCCTCTGTTCTTCTAAGGAATAATTCTTTCCTTTTGTTAATAACTTTCCTGCCCCAGCCTCCTTCTTATAAAAAACTTCCATTTTATACAACTCCTTGGGGCTCCCCTGTACTTGTTGGATGGGATGCTGCCTGATGCATGAGTTGTTTAATAAAGCCAATTAGATCTTCAAATCTACTTGGCTGAACTTTGATTTTTAACACAAGACAAACCTATAACAGCTTCAGTTACTTGGCATCAGTTTTTTCCACATTCTTGACATAATACAATTGTTGAAGCATCACATCTTTGATAATTTTTCCCACTTCAACTATATCAGTATATTGAAATAAGTAAGCACCATGACTCCAAATCCTCGAGATCTGCTGTATGGGAAAACACTAAAAGACTTGGGCCCAGTTCCAACTTACTATCTTCAAATTCTACCCCTAAGTCTCAGTATCCTCATTTGTTAAATTAACACCAGCAATGACAAAAAATTGACAACTTCACAAAGCTGATTTCATTTAAGGATAAGTGACAATATAAATGTGACAACATTTAAATGACTAATGTTCTACCAAAATGTAAGATATTCAAAAATATAAACTCAAAATAATCTCCAATCTCCTTAAAAGACTCTTACTGAAAAGAATTTAAAGTATAATGTATTTTGAAAACCACACTTACCTCTAAACAAAAACATACAATATAAATACCTTTTGCTAAGGATTGAAAGATAAAGATAAGGTTTTAAAAGAGAATCTCTTCATAAAAAGAGAGAGAGAAAGAGAGAATCTCTTCAGGTAGCACCATAAAAAATATTTAAAGGGTTAAGACTATAGATAGGGCCTATTTAATTCTTCTTTCAGTAATTCACCAAGGAAACAAAGTTTCTTATGCAGTTTAGTGAAGGTGGCATTAATATTTTGTGAGTTAAATTATGTTACAGTTTAATATTAGAAAATTATTTTCTCCTTGAAAATAACAGTTACTATATTTTATTATAATATAGGTAACACTTCCCCAACTAGAATATATTGTTACTTTATAATGGAAGTCAGGATTCAGTTTATATACCTTTGATTTGCAAGAGAATTTCTTATCTATAAAACAAGGCAATATGAAGCTTTTCTTTCTTTCTTTTTTTTTTTGAAGGACCTTTGTTGCATCTGGTCAACATCAATTTTTGATTTAGGATATTAAATCTAGTTCCCAAATTAACAATAAGGTTCTTTAAAAATTAATACTTGTGGGGCACCTGGGTGGCTCAGTGGGTTAAAGCCTCTGCCTTCGGCTCAGGTCATGATCTCAGGGTCCTGGGATCAAGCCCCGCATCAGGCTCTCTGCTCAGCGGGGAGCCTGCTTCCCCACCCCTCCACCCCACCCCCGCCTGCCTCTTGCCTACTTGTGATCTCTGTCAAATAAATTTTAAAAATCTTTAAAAAAAATTAATACTTTTTCATGGATATGGGGAACAAAGGCCATATATCTATAGGGTGACCTTCCTCCAAGAACTCAACTGCCTCAAGGTTAATACTTTGGCTAAGGGCAAAAGGCTAGTTTAGCTTAACATTAGCCCGACCTCCATGATCCTTTAAGTCTCCTTTAACATAAAAAATTCCTCTGGAATTTCCCTTATCTCTACCACTCCCCTCCTCAAAGATATGTTAGCAATCATCCTCCAAGCATATGGCCCACTGATTTGTATCTGTAGAGTCTCATGACTAAGGTTTTACTACACATTAGTGAATGACTTTTCCTAACAACAGCAAGCTCCTCAAGGTCCTAGAAACCTTGCTTCTAAATTCCTTAGAGACTTATGCTATCCCTAACCCTCTTCCAACTTCAAAGTACACAATTAGCCATTCCTCATAAACCCAGTGCAGCTCTTTCTGCTCGTGGGTCCTGTCCTCGTGCTTTAATAAAACCACCTTTTCACACTGAAGACACTTCAAGAATTCTTTGTTCACTCCGAACCCCAACAGTTTCACGTCATTCACCATGCTCATAGTGCTTTGAGGATCAAATATTATAACATATGTAAAAGCATAGAGGCAAGACCTTAACCATAAAATTCTGCACTACTATTGATCTAGCAATAGATTAAACTAATCAGAGCACTAAAACCTTAACTGTAATTAGCTGTACATCACATCTTTCAACATAATATAAACTGCTGAAAGGTCATTTCTTTTATCCTAATAAACACAAATATTTATCTGTTTAACTGTATCAAGAAATGCTTATTGGGGTGCCTGTGTGGCTCAGTCACTAGGTGTCTGCCTTCGGCTCAGGTCATGATCCCAGGGTCCTGGGATCGAGCCCCACATTGGGTTCCCTACTCAGTGGGAAGCCTGCTTCTCCCTCTCCCCCTGCTTCTGTTCCCTCTCTCGCTGTGTCTCACTCTGTCAAATAAATAAAATCTTAAAAAAAAAAAAAAGTAATGCTTATCAATGCCAATTCTCTTACATTAGGTCTTGAAATTAGTAACTAGGTTTTAAGACTTAAAAGATTAGTGATATTTCTAGTATATCACTACTTAACAAACAAGATAATTTGGTATGAATTAACTTCCTTGATATATAATGTTTCTATTTTAGATTTTGGTACTACTTCAAAATTACAATGTATGGTTTATACTGTGCAAGAACCAGAGTCCAGTATCTACTAAAACTTTAGTGTAGAGTCTAGATCCCCAGTATATGAGGCAACTCTACACCTATTTTGGAATGTGTTTATATCTTAATGGTTGCCACATTTTCCCCCAGTTTTCCCCCAATTCCCCCACTTTTACTCCCTTGGGTCTCATGACAAATATGTTAATGAAACCAGAGCAAGGAATTCTGCTTTTCTTAAGCGACAATCTTCCTTCCCCACAGTGAAATTGAAAGTTCTTTTATACCTTGTTCCTTTCCTCCGATTTATTAAGAACATACATTCACCCACACAAAAAAATTTTGGCCTCTTTATACCACATTTTCTGGGTTTTTAAACAACTATTGTTTCACCCAAAGTTTTATTATAAAACTTTTCAAACATGCAGCAAAATTGAAAAAATTTTCCAGTGAGTTAAATTACAGTTTATTACTTACAGTTAATAATTTTACACCCTTTTGCCCTTCACCTAGATTCAATATTATTATGTTATCTATCCATTCCTTTAAATTTTACAAAAATTTTAATTCTTACAGCTTATCAATTTTAAATGCATTACCTTCTCCAACTCCAGTTCCTTTACAACTCTTCTGCACTGCTCTCAGATTTTATCCTTACCTGTTTTCACCTGTCATAGTGTATTCTAATTGTTTAGATGTCTGCCTTCCCTTTGGAGTAATGATCACCCTGAAGACTACTTTCATTTCTTTATATATTGTTACCCTCCCCACCCCCCCCATACCCTAGGAGAAAACAGAAGCTTACTAAATATTTATTTGCAGTGTCTTTGTCTTCTTCCTTATACCTCAATATCATTGACAAGTTTTACACTTTGCTTTGTGTCCTGATTTTCCTCCCTTGGGAATTATCACTGACTTTTATTTTACTGCTATACTACCCTGAGAAATAAGGAAGTAATTATGATTTCTATAAGCATTTTGGGAGATATACAGAGTGCCAATTTCTTCATGTACATATTAAATATCTATTTTATTTTTAGCTGCTGTCATTGTGTAAATGTATTCCATGTTGTATTGGGATGGCCATTAAACTGCTAATCATTGTTTTTAAATTACAAAAAAAAAAGATGCAAAATCCTCACTGTCACATAACACCTAGCTAGCTAGCATTTGTACCTTTCAACAATCACTTGTACAATTCAGAGCAGCATAAAGATCTAGACATAAGGTAATGAAATCAGAATATAAACCACACAGGAACTATCAATAAGTGTTAAAGGAATACATGTAGGTTTGAAAGATATTTTAACTGAGAGTAAAACTGGAACTTAATTGGTTGTTCTTTTTTCTGGCTTGTTCTAGATAACTGCAGCTCAAAAATATCCTCCACACATCTACAGCATCAGCATCAGATAAACATGTTAGAAATGCAGATCTCAGGCCCCACCTTAGATTTATCTAATCACAATCTGCATTTTAACAAGACCACTAGGAAATTCATACGCACATTCTAGTTTGAGAAGTACCACTATAGCTCACCCAGCTGAGCCTCGAGACGGGGGTTACATTAGATGGTTAGATGCAGTACTCTCAGACCTTTTACCTTTCTTGTTCAGCCAGACCCCAGCAGAAGAAGTGGTTGTGGGGAGGCAACATGACATACTAGAAAAAATTATAACATTCAGAATCTGAAAAGTGAGGTTGTAGTCTCATCTCTAGTTATGTGACCCTGAACTTTAGTTCTTCTCCTTTGTAAAATGGGTTACACAACATACATTGTAAGGCCCTTCCAACTCTAAAAATCTATGAATTTATGAATAAAAATATCAACAGATATTTAAGGAAATGGCTTAACTATATGTGATATCTCAAGGAAGTGGGCCTACTTTCAATGCTATAGGGCCTTGTCCATCGATTCCTTCATATTTATTTAGGTTTGAAAATCAACCTCTATCTTTCATTTTCACACTTGGTTTCTGGAAGATACATACTGGTGAATAACTTAGGAAGTGGGTGGCTGCTATTAATAATTTCCCTTACTGCTTCCTTTGTTCTTAAGTGCTGATAAAACACAGGTAATAGGATTCAGGAAAAAGTAAAATCAGATCTGTGTTTTGTATAAGAGGAAGAGAACATTATTGCTCTTGAGAAAAACATGGCTGAAACATTTAGAGGTAAAGATTATGATGTCTGACACTGTTAGTGGATCAAAAAATAATAAAATTCATATGTGTATGAATTTATATGAATAATAAAATTCACATGTGTATATGTGTGTGTGTGTGTGTGTGTGTGTGTGTGCCCACAGTATGTGTGTGTGTGGGTAATAAAGCAAATATGGCAAAATATTAATAACTGATGAATCTAGGTGAGGAGCATAAGACCATAAGACTATATGTTGTACTCTTTCTGTAATTTTTTGTAGGTTTGAAATTTTTTTCCAAATAAAGTTCAGGGAGAAAAAATTAACATAAATATATTATCTCCTAATCATAAAATGCCCTGTTGTAGTCTCTCTTTCTTAAAGTAAAATACAGATTTATTTTTCTGTAACCTTTAAAATGCAAGAGGAAAGTTAGGTTGGAAGGGGAAAACATAATTATTTAGAAGATTATAAAGAAGTGTAAGTGCAACTTATGCTACCATGTTGCTTCTTTGTCTTTTGGTTACAGACTTAATTTTCTTCCTAACTAAGGATAAAATAAAAGGGGTCAAAGAAGTGGTGAGAAGTTGCCTCATTATCTTTCTTATATTAATGAAGTAAATAATTTTAAGCCAAAAGTAGGCCTTGTATGATTTTCAGTTTTGCTCTAGCTTTAGCTAATAATGAAAAAGAATGTAGTTATCACTCACAAATATAAATAATACAAGCCTTTTTTATTCCCCTGCAAGAAGAGGGATACAACAGCTGCTATAAAAAATCACTCTCCACCTTCCCATGTGCTGTGTAATTTTAACAGACTTATACCATGAGAAGACCAAAACATAAAAAGGGAAAGAGCAAAGCGATTGGTTTCGTTTCAAAATTCCTTTTCCATTTACTGTAAGTTACTCTACTGAATTAAAAACAAAATAAACACACTGCCTGCATTTCTAACCTAACTGTCCTGTTTATTGTAAATCTCAATCCAAAATTCCACTAATAGACTCATGTACTAGCTGACTACTAACGTTCCTTCAGTTCCTCTAGACTTTCCCCAACAGGAATACCATAAGAACAATAAATCCATCTTCAGATAAATAGAGATTTAAAAACATTCCTAAGTTTTGTCTTTAACACTCTGGTCTCATACAAAAAACACAGATTTTGATAAACTTTCCTCCTTCTATTTACCTTTCCTGAAGGGGATTTATTTTAATTTGCTTAATTTTTATCTTAATTAATATCTTTTTTTTTTATTTTTTTTTAAGATTATTTATTTATTTATTTGACAGACAGAGATTACAAGTAGGCAGAGAGGCAGGCAGAGAGAGAGAGAGGAGGAAGCAGACTCCCCGCCAAACAGAGAGCCCGATGCGGGACTCGATCCCAGGACTCCGGGATCATGACCTGAGCCGAAGGCCGAGGCTTCAAACCACTGAGCCACCCAGGCGCCCTATCTTAATTAATATCTTTAACAAAGCCATTCTAGGGTATAATTTCAGATAATGAACACATTACTTAAAATTAATACAAAAGAATAGTAGTCATTAAAGGTCTTAGTGCAGTATAAATGGTAAGATCAAATAAGATAGTTGAGATGATTTTCATATATATAATTCAAAACTGAAAATACTCAACCCAGAATGGTCCTCATCCCACATCCTCTGACTCCAGCTGATCTCTCCATCTGTTTAGGGATCACATGGGAACCAATCTCTTAGCAAACAATCCTAGTCACAACTTTACACAGTCTGAGAGACTGACAGCATTATCTACAGAGAGAGAGATCCCCGATACATGATCACTACCATCCTTTTCACTTTCTAAGCATGCATAGGGTCCAATTTTTCAAATTATTTATCCTTGGTTAGTTCTACAAAGAATTGGAGGCAACTACAACACAGACATTTATGATAAAATTGTCATTAATTTTAAAAATTTTGAAATCAAAATTTAAAAAAACTAGTACCAAGGAAACAAAAATACTAGAAAACAACGCCTGGGGAAAAAGAGTATGTAGACCATTAAAACTTCACAATTGCTAAATTAAGTTCCGTTTTTGGCTCTAAACCTTTGTAGTAGCCAGAATAATCCACCCCCTACCCCCCACCCCCAAATGTCCATGCCCTAATCTCTGGAAGTTGTGGGCAAGTACATGGCAAGGGGAAATTAAGGTTGTAGATGGAATTAAGGTTGCCAAAAACCAGAATCTAAGATAGGGAGATTATCCGGATAAAACCAATGTTACCATAGGGGCCTTCACAGAGTTAGAGCAAAAATGTGACTATGTAGAACAAGGCAGCTGTTAGTAAGACTGAGGAAGATTCTACCCAGTGTAGCTAGAGTAATGAGGCCAAGGCAAGTATGTAGCTTCTGGAAGCTAGAAAAGCAGATTCTCCCTTGGAGCCTCCAGAAAGAAACACTGCCTTACTGACATGTTGGTTTTAGCTCTGTGAGACCTATATTTGACTTCTAACCTGCTGAACTGTAAGATAAAAAAGATTTTGGTTGTTATAAGCTACAAAGCTTGTGGTAATTTCTTAGAGCAACAATAGAAAACTACTACAGCCTACTAGTTCCCGAGACAATAAGACTCATTCTCATAAGGGAGGAAACATAACAATTTGTAAGGAAAGGCAAAATATTTTTTTTTTTCTAAAGATTTTATTTATTTATTTAATAGAGATTACAAGTAGGCAGAGAGGCAGGCAGAGAGAGAGAGGGGAAAGCAGGCTCCCCGCTGAGCAGAGAGCCTGATGCGGGGCTCGATCCCAGGACCCTGAGACCATGACCTGAGCTGAAGGCAGAGGCTTAACCCACTGAGCCACCCAGGTGCCCCAAGGCAAAATATTTTCTAACACAAAGATCTGAAAGAAATTTCTGATGTGGAGCATTACATAGGAGGCTCTGAGTAAGAACAGAGGATACAGGTTCTCAATAATATTCTGGATATTATACAAAACATTTCACATGATTTTTTCTTATATTTTTCTTTGATAAAAGATAAGAATATCTTTATCATCTGTAAATACAATTGAGTAATGTCAATCTTTGAGGGAGTAAAATAATATAAACCAAGTATGGATTTTTTTAGGCACAGTCAGCCTGATTTGAAAAGATTATAACTTGGGGAAAAAAAGATTGTAACTTGGAACAGCATAAATATTATGGGTAATTAAATATAATAATTCATATAATAAAGTTCATTCAGAATTAAAAACTATTATAGATCGATGTTGGATAAATGTCAAGATTTAACAATTATAGACGGATAAGCAAATTATAATAGTGCACAAGGCAAGTTAAAAGAAACATATGGGGACACCTGGGTGGCTCAGTTGGTTAAGCGGCTGCCTTCGGCTCAGGTCATGATCCCAGCGTCCTGGGATGGAGTCCCACATCGGGCTCCTTGCTCGGCAGGGAGCCTGCTTCTCCCTCTGCCTCTGCCTGCCACTCTGCCTGTGCTTGCCCTCTCTCTCTGACAAATAAATAAATTAAAAAAAAAAAAAGAAAAACATATGTATCATTTTACTTTTTGTATAAATTAATATATATGTATATAATAATATATTCAACATACTTAAATATTAAAATATATGGGAAAGATATTTTTATGGCAATTATCTCTGGAGAGAAAGGATTTGGGGATTAGGGATGGGGAAAAAAGGCAGCTTTACCTTTATTATATTGTATATTGCTTATTTTCTTTCCAATTTTTTTTAGCATATGTGCTGCCAAAGTGAGCATAATGTATTGTTTATTTTCTTAGTAAAAAGGATCTGATACTTTGGGCACACCTGGGTGGCTCAGTTGGTTAAACGTCTGCCTTTGGCTCAGGTCATGATCCCAGAGTCCTGGGATCAAGCCCCGAATCAGGCTCCTTGTTCAGCAGGGGGTCTGCTTCTCCCTCTCCCCCGCCCCTGCTTGTGCTTGCTCTCTCTGTCAAATAAATAAATAAAATCTTTTTAAAAAGAAATGATAAAAATATGATAAAATGTGAATATTTAAATTAGAGGTATAATTTCTGTAATTTTGTTCACAAAATTTTCAAATTAAAAAGAAAAAATAAAAGACTATCCTTTTAACAGTCTTTGACAAACACCGTTTCTCCAGTTAGGCTTTTTTATGGGTGTTGGAGAGAACACTGAAGATTTTATGTTCTGATAAAGGTCTGGACTTTAAATGAATGGAACCATATAGCATTTATTAATTTGAGTTTGGCTTTTGTTGCTCAACACTATACGTATTAGATTCATCCATACTGTTGAGTTGCCCTTGCTGCATATCTGTATATCCATTATATAAACCCATTGTATGAATTTTCCAAAATGGACATTTGGGCTATTTCCAGATTTGGCTAAAAATGCTGTGGTGAACATTCTTCTTCTTCTTCTTTTTTTTCTTTTAAGAGAGGGAGAGAGAAAAGGAGGGAGGGGTAAAGGGAGGAGATAGAGAAGCATAAGCAGACTCAGCACTGAGTACGGAGCCCCACACCGGGCGTGATCTCACAACCCTGAGATCGTGACCTGAGCTGAAATCAAGAGTCAGACACTTAACCAAATGAGCCACCTACGCACCCCTATATGCTTTTGGTACAGTTAGGTATGCACATCCTTTGGGTTTTACTAGGAGAAATTGCTGGGTCATAGGATATGCATATGTTCAGCTTTAACAGATTTTACCAGTTTTTAAAGGTGGTGAGTGCCCGCTTAAACATCTATTTAATGTGTAAGAGTTCCAGATACTCCACATTCTCAGTATTTTCAGTTTTGTTAAATTTGGGCCATTTTATCTCTAGACTGTTTTGGATTTTGATGTAAACAATCACATCACCTGCAAATAAAATGGTTTTGAATCTTCCATCCTGAATTGAGACATATTAAGGGAATTCCCATCTATTCCTAGTTTGCTGAGAGAACTGTTTTTAGTTTTTCATTTTTGTCTTTGGTTTTTCTTTTTTTGGTTGTTGTTGTTTGCTTTTTGGCGGATATCTGTACCTATCTTTAAGACGATGGTTTATGGTTTTTTCCTTTCTTATAATGTCCTTCTTGGCTACAAAACAAGTTATAAAGTATGCCCACTTTTTATATCCTCTGGAAGAATTTAAGATAGCTATTATTTCTTCCTTAAATGTTTTATTTTTTTATTTTTTAAAGATTTTATTTATTTATTTGTCAGAGAGAGAGAGCGCGAGAGAGCGAGCACAGGCAGACAGAGAGGCAGGCAGGCAGAGGCAGAGGGAGAAGCAGGCTCCCCGCCGAGCAAGGAGACCGATGTGGGACTCGATCCCAGGACGCTGGGATCATGACCTGAGCCGACGGCAGCCGCCTAACCAACTGAGCCACCCAGGCGTCCCTTCCTTAAATGTTTTAAAGAATTGATCGTTGGCACAATATCTGGGCCTGGAGTTTTCTATGTGGGAAGTCTTTAATTATAAATTAGATACCTTTTTTAAAAGATTTTATTTATTTGAGAGAGAAAGTGAGAGAAAGCATGAGCTGGGGGGGCACGTGGAGAGAGAGAAGCAGGCTCCCCCCAGAGCAGGAAGCCTGTGATGTGGGGCTTGATCTCAGGACCCTGGGATCACGACCTGAGCAGAAGGCAGATGCTTAGCCGACTGAGCAACCCAGGTGCCCCTAAATTAGATTTAATTTATAGATATGAGACCAACCAGATTTTGTATTTCTTCTAGGATGGATTTCACTAGGGTTTTTTGGAGGGGGAGGTTGCTTTTTTTTTTTTTTTAATAACAGCAGTATTGACATATAATTCATATACTATACAATTTGCCTATTTAAAATAAATGATTCATTTATTTTAATAATAAATGATTCGATTTTTTGTTTAAATAAAGATTTTATTTATTTATTTATTTGACACAGAGAGAGAGAGAGAGAGAGATCACAAGCAGGCGAGAAGCAGGCAGAGAGAGAGGGGAAACAGGCTCCCTACTGAGCAGAGAGCCCGATGAGGAGCTTGATCCCGGGACCCTGATATCATGACCTGAGCCGAAGGCAGAGGCTTAATCCACTGAGCCACCCAGGCGCCCCTGATTCAATAGTTTTTAATATATAGAGTTGGGCAACAACCATCACAATCAGTTTTAGAATATTTTCATTATCCCCCAAACTTTGTACTTAGCAGTCATTTCCTGTTCCTCCTGACCTCCAACCCCTGACAATTACAAAGCTACCTTCTGTCTCTATGCATTTGACTATTGTATTCATTTCTATAACTGACATCATAGAATATATGATATTTTGTTACCAGCTTCTTTCATTTAACATAATCTTTTCAGGGTTCATCTATGTTTTAGCCTGTATTAGTAGTCCTTTCCCTCTTGTTGCCAAATGATAGTCCATTGTATGGATATATAATATTTTGTTTATCCATTCATCTGTCTGATCTCTCAGATCAGACATCTGAGTTGTTTCCACTTTTTGGTTATTATGAGTAATGTTAATATGAACATTTGTGTATATTTCTGTGGGGACATATGTTTTCATTTCCCTTAGGTAGTTAACTAGGAGTAAAATTGTGAGATCATATGGGAACTCTATTTTATCGCCAAACTGTTTTATAAAGTGACTGTACCATTTCACAACCCCACCAACCATGTATAAGGGTTCCAATTTCTCTATATCCTTGCCCATACTTACTACCTTCTTTATTATAGCCACCTGAGTGATGTTAAGTGGTATTTCACTGTGGCTTTGATTTCTATTTCTCTGATAAACAGTAATGTTGAGCATCTTTTTATGTGCTTACTGGCTATCACATCTTTGTTAGAGGAATGTCTACTCAGATTCTTTGACCATTTTAAATTAGATTGTCTATTTATTATTTAGTGTTGGTTTTGTTAAACTGTTATTCCAGGAACTTGTCCATTTCATGTAGAGTTTAAAAATTATTGGCATAAAGTTGTTCAGAATACCCTTCTAACTTTTCTTAATGGCTGTAGGATCTGTAGTGATATTCCTTTTTTCTGTTCCCGATATTGGTAAATTGGTTCTATTTTTGTTCTTAATCTGTTTGAATTATTATTTCTTTTTTGATGTACTTCTCAAATATTGGAATATTTTCCAATGAAAATGTTATTATTTCCAGCTTAATTCCACTATGGTTTAATGAACATACTTTGCATGATTTCAATCTTTCAAAATTTATTAATTTATGGCCTAGCTTATGGTCAATTTTGGAAAATGTTTTATGTGCATTTGAAAACAGCCAAGTATCTATAGCTGTGGTGTTGCCAGAGGCTTTTAATACCAGCTGAGTTAAAGTTGACATTTTTTGGCAACAATTAAGGGTTTAACTATTTCTTGCTTGACTGGAGAGCTATGTACCTCTGGAAAGTCAAAACCTTCCAGAAACTGTTGTGAGGAACTTCCCAAAAAGAATATGCCACTACCCTAAACACTGCAGAGTTAAAGTCAAAGCAGAAAAGTATGTTTGTTTTGGGTTTCCTTCGGGTGAAAAGGATCAATTTCATGTTAAGAACCCAATCATGCATATCAATTCTTATTAAGACTAGAAACAAAGGTTGGACTGGGTTGTTTTTACTCTAGAGTTATTTAACCAATTGGCTTTTAAACCAGTTTCCTAGAAAGAGTATATATTCTTCAAAAAGCTTAATAACTCATAATTCATAAACACCAGATGAAATTTAAAATTAGCCGACTACTTCATTTTATATGAAGGGAGCACTTCATTAGGAAAAATATCAACTTTGTATTTCATGCAGCCTTTGGGGACCAAATGTTCTGGTTTAAAACAATTTTTTTTAAACCCTTATAAACTTTTTATTCTCTGATTTTCATCATAGATCTCTGTTTCATTTCTATTCTGTTTTCTGCAATATAGGAGCCCATTGCTTCTCCTAGACGGGACTAATGACCACAAGGAAGTCAGAAAATTAAAAATGGGACAATGCTATAGCGATAAAAAACAAAAATCAATTTCAGTTGGCAGAATGGACAATGAGTCTAGGAACAGAATTTGATATACAAAGTTCAAGTCCTGGTCTCAATACTGATTTGCCCCAAGGTAGATGACTGTGTGAAATCTAGTATCATGTCACCATTTGAAAAAAAATGGAAAGGGAACATGTAGAGATGTGGTAAGGAATCACCAGTGACCAAAACACTGTGAAACTTCATTTATTATTGTAAGGACCTATTTAGCCAGAGGCTTCCATTAAGGTTAAACAATAACCTTGTTGTTTAACCCTTAAACTGTACCTGCTCCCCTTCCCCCAGGGGACTGACTTAAAAACAAGTCCCAGGTAACAAAGCCCAGATATAAGGGTGGGTCAGGCCAGGTGGAGACATCGATCAGTGGAGGGTTGCATACTGTCTCCCTAGCTACCAAGGAGTAGGGCCCCTGCCCTTTGGGAGCCTTTTTGGCGCCAATCCTAATCAAGGTATAATAGGCTGGTTCAAATGTCTACTAGGGTAAATTGTAATTCAATTGGTCACCTAGCATCACTGGAGTTTCCTGTGTGTGTGTGTGTGTGTGTTACAATCTCATTGGCCGCCTGTGCGTGGCCAGGCCCGACCGCATGGCCTTTGCCCTTAAAAGCTAGTCTGTGAAACAGAGAAGGGTCGCCCTCTCTTGTAAGAGGTGCGTCCCCAAACGTTGTTAGATTCTTGATGCTTGGCACAAAATAAAGCTTTGCTTGACCTTCGCTTTGAGAAATTCAAAAGGAGATACCTACTTGATCATTTGCCAGCAAAATATTAACTAATTCCTTAATTATGCCTCTCTTTCAAAGCAAAGCTTGAGTAACTGTGACAATCACCTAACACCTGCCCTCCAGCTATCACAAGCATGAAGTCAAACGTAAAACTGAGATACCAAAAATATTTTCATCCAACAATTAAGCTGGGCAGTTCATGAGAATAGCTTGTCTAATAGGAGGATAAGAAAAATTATTAAGAATCAAATTCTTAATTTGATTAAGAATTAATCACTGCCTGGGTGGCTCAGTGGGTTAAAGCCTCTGCCTTCGGATCAGGTCATGATCTCAGGGTCCTGGGATCGAGCTCCACATCAGGCTCTCTGCTCAGCAGGAAGCCTGCTTCCCTTCCTCTCTCTCTGCCTGCCTCTCTGCCTACTTGTGATCTCTGTCTGTCAAATAAATAAATAAAATCTTAAAAAAAAAAAAAGAATCAAATTAACAAGGAAGGGGAGTAGAGGGAATGGGTGAGCCTGGTGGTGGGTATTAAGGGGGCACGAATTGCATGGAGCACTGGGTGTGGTGCTTAATCAATGAATCTTGGAACACTGAGAAAATAAAATTTTTAAAAAAGAATCAAATTAACAGCTCTCACGATACATGGCACAAAATATCTTATTTCTTATAGACAAAATTTTGTACAAATTTTAGCAAGCAATAGCATAAAAAACACAATGTATGGAAACCTCTTACATATATGCACAACACAGATGAAATATTCTTTGAAACACAAATGTAAGGTAAATACATATCTTTTGAAAGATTCTCTTTGATAAAAGATGCCCCCTTTAAGCACAATTATTACTTCCAGCCTTATAACAGATATGTACTACTCAAATTCAGAGAATAAATGGCAAACACTTTTCCCTCAAACTTATCTTCAAGAGGGAATATGCATTTATCTTTCAGGTGGGCATAAAAAATATTTTTCCTTAAGTCAACAGTACCATCTAATTGTGATATGTTTGTGTCAATGTTAAATTCCTCGAGTGTAGTAATTACATTATAGTTATGTAAAAGAATGTCTTTATTAAAAAAAGAATGTTTTTATTCTTAGGAGACACATATTGAATTTTTCATGGATGAAGAGTTAATGATGTCTCAAAGGCTCGGTGGGAAAACAAAAAGTATACATTGGCAAAATATTAATAATTAGTGAATCAAGATAAAGATGTCCATTGTACTATTCCCTTCAAATTTTCTGTAGATTTGAAATGTTTCAACATAAAAGGTTAAAAAGGAAAGCATTTATTAAAAATCCCCAAAATGCTAAGGTTGATGGGCTACTACAGGCCAGGGAACTGCAAGTGCTAAATACTTGGAATATTCTAAATTCCTTGAACGAAAAAAACTTTCCTCTTTAACTTCTTATATTTATCTTAGCATTTTAATACTTAGTATGTTGGTGTCTAAATTTACTGGTGAGTATTTACTATGTTAGGGTGAAAGAAATAGTGGGAAATAGGAGTAGCCACAATTAATGAAAGGACTAATAACTTGTGTCTTAATATTGTGTGTATGTGTGTGTGTGTATGTGTGTGTGTGTGTGTGTGTGTGTGTGTGTGTGTGTTTCTTAGTCTTCCCTAAAAACCTTGCCTTAAAAAAACAGATGCTTAATTTGGGGACACTCTGAGATCGTCAATATTCCAAAGCTAACCTAGGCAGAGGAGAAAGGGAAATTAAGAAATTTCTTGATTATAAAAGTCAAACAAATAGGTGCTGCAGGATTCATGCTGGGTTATTTTGTTGGTCAAAACACTGCAATACCTAAGTGGGGGCCCAGTGATGATAGATTGGCAGTGGTTCAGTGGTTTACTCCTACGTGCATACCATACCCTCCAATGCAAAGGTCGCAGTATCCACCCCCGCCACGTGCTTCAATTACAAAACATAATGTTAATCTCTAATCCCTATCTTTTGTTAAATCAATTTTGAAACAGGTATCACAGGTTTCAAATATATAAAAGAGACAGATTTGGGGCGCCTGGGTGGCTCAGTGGGTTAAGCCTCTGCCTTTGGCTCAGGTCATGATCTCAGGGTCCTGGGATCCTGGGATCCATCAGGCTCTCTGCTCAGCGGGGAGCCTGCTTCCCCCTCTCTCTCTGCCTGCCTCTCTGCCTACTTGTGATCGCTCTGTCGAGTGAATAAATGAAATCTTTAAAAAAAAGAGAGAGACACAGATTTGTGTGTATGCCTAATAAAAATGGTCTTCTTTCCTCCTTTTCTTCTCTATTGCCACTCTCTTGCCACCAAAATGTCACTTACTGTGAAAGCTATCTCCTCAAAGCTTTTCATTTGAACTACATATGACTTGCAAGTTATAAGGCCTATTCTGGTTTACTCCAATTTGTCAAAATGATGAAAACTGATTTAAATTCCCCTCTGCTGTTGATTTTTAGACATGCTGGTTAGTTAGGATCAAGACACTATTCTCGGGGCACCTGGGTGGCCCAGTGGGTTAAAGCCTCTGCCTTCGGCTCAGGTCATGATCCCAGGGTCCAGGGATGGAGCCCCGCATCGGGCTCTCTGCTCAGCAGGGAGCCTGCTTCCCTTCCTCTCTCTCTGCCTGCCTCTCTCCCTACTTGTGATCTCTGTTTGTCAAATAAATAAATAAAATCTTAAAAAAAAAAAAAAGACACTATTCTCCATGGGATTTTCCCACCAAATTTTCAAATGGCATCTAACAAAATACCTTATTATATCCTTTCTTTTTCTTAAAGATTTATTTATTTATTTACTTATTTACTTACTTACTTGATAGTGTGTGGTGGGGGCAGTAGGAGAGAGAGAAAGAATCCCAAGCAGACTCCCCACTGAGCACAGAGCCCAATGCAGGGCTACATCTCACAACCCTGAGATCATGACCTGAGTTGAATTCAAGAGTCGGATGGATGCTTAATGGGTTGAGCCACCCAGGAGCCCCAAATACCTTGTATCTTTTTCTACCTTTCCCAGCAAAAGAAAAGTATTATAAAGACATGACAGAGTCAAACTGGCATCTGTGTATACACTGAATTAATGTTTCTATAAAAGGAGGATTAAGAGTTTTAAGAGTTAGAAGTTACTTTTATTTCTAGTGTATACCTCTCAGTGCCATTATGTGTGTCATTGAACAGCATCATTATAACAATGCTCTGAGTCAATGCCATCTTTCAATGGCTTGACAACACAAGCTCTTTGAGGATGGCCAGAACATCACATTCTCCCTCTTTGGATTCAACACTACTAAATAATTTACAAAATGATCTTCAGTAACAATAGCAATAAATAAAAGCTGGTCAATTCTACAATCAGGGTGTGCTAAAGGAGTTCGAGTTTCTAAAATGGACATAATCACTGAAATCAAGAGAGCAAGAGGAAAACTTTAGTGATTTCTAGGAATAGTCCCTTTGGTATTATTTTCATAGAGTAAGAAGGCAAAACACTGTAACATTATTACCATAATAGAGCAATCATGGTTTGCTCACTCTTAGCCTTTCCCCTCCTACTAATCATTCTACATTTGAAGTACATGAAATTCTGAAAAGTCACAGAAGAGGACAATGACCTAGATTACCAGGAGGAACTTTTCATTCTAAATCACAATCCTATGATATAGCCAGAACAGCTGCTCAATTATAAGCTGTTTTAAGTCTTTCAAGTTTTCTGCTCCATATTGTCCTATCATCTAATTTTTTTCTAAGAGGGAAGCTGAACACTGCCTATTTTGCCTGTTTTCAAACAGCTATTTTCCATTTTACAAAATTCTAAAAGAATAAAGCAAGTCAAAATATTACCCACATTTAGAGATTTGAGTTACAACTCGATTGCATCTTATTAAAGTACTTAGTACATGCAAAGCATTCAATAAATGTTAATTCCCTTTGGGAAAGATTTCCGAGTCCTCTGTATCAACCAAGTCCATTAAAAATCTCTATTACTGCTGGTGGGAATACAAGTTGGTGCAGCCACTTTGGAAAACAGTGTGGAGATTCCTTAAGAAATTAAAAATAGAGCTACCCTATGACCCTGCAATTGCACTACTGTGTATTTACCCCAAAGATATAGATGTAGTGAAAAGAAGGGCCATCTGTACTCCAATGTTCATAGTAGCAATGACCACAGTCACCAAACTGTGGAAAGAACCAAGATGTCCGTCAATGGACAAATGGATAAAGAAGACGTGGTCCGTATACACTATGGAGTATAATGTCTCCTTCAGAAAGGATGAACTCAACTTTTGTATCAACATGGATGGGACTGGAGGAGATTATGCTGAGTGAAATAAGTCAAGCAGAGAGAGTCAATTATCATATGGTTTTGCTTATTTGTGGAGCGTAAGGAATAACATGGAGGACATGGGGAGATGGAGAGGAGAAGGGAGTTGGGGGAAATTGGAGGGGGAGACAAACCATGAGAGACTGTGGACTCTGAGGAACTAAGTGAGGGTTTTGGAGGGGAGCAGGGTGGGAGGTTAGGTGAGCCTGGTGGTGGGTACTGTGGAGGGCACATATTGCATGGAGCACTGAGCGTGGTGCATAAACAATGAATTCTGGAACACTGAAAAGAAATTTAAAAAATAAGTAAAAAATTAAAAAAAAAGAAAGGTAAAAAAACCTCTATTACTCTCCCTCTATCACTTTATTAATACAAAATAATATACTTCCAACTTTTTCGATACTATTCCAACTAGACAGCAAATACTTTGTGAAAAATGCAGAAACAGCATCATATACTTCTTTCAATGTTCATATATATTAACTACTCTATACTGTAATATTATAGACAGTAATAATTCTAGTATCCAAGGCCAGTGGCTACTGCAAGTGACACCTAGAGAGGAGATTCACAAGCTTATCCAAAATAGTATTAGGTTTCCTTTTAAACTATTAGCAAGCCAGTGTACCTCAGGCTATCTTTAAGGTAAAGTTGATAAAACCAAACAATATTGGCACTCTGTAGGGAAAATATATGTGATGAGATGGAATGAGCTAGGACTAAAGAGCCCTATTACTGTATTGTGTACATAGCAGCAGCTAGAAGGGTAAGAAACAAACATATCTGAGGACAGTATACCTCCAAAATAAAAACTTAGTCACTGTAATTATTTTACATGTAATGTATACACATGGGGTATTTGCTTTGCAATAGAGAGAACGGAGTAAGCAAATTTGAAGGGAGAGAACCAATGAAAGCCTATTTTTCTGGATGCTTCTGGGTTAAACAGATTTTAGAGTGTGTGCTGGTGGGGGAGGGTGAAGGAAACCAGCTCCAATAATTGTAAATTCACGCCAATGAAAAGAAATAGAAAAAAATACTGGCAATAACTTTGCTGCATAACGCTTTTTATTAATCAAACTGTTAAATGCAACTATTTAAATTATAACATTATTCTACCACTCCTCATCCAGCTTTATGGGTTTGCCTGGTTGTCCAGATGTTTTTATAAGGAAGCTCAGAACTTCACCAGGTTATGTTTTAGTTTTTATCATTCTGAATTAGCTACTTTAAAGCACATACCAACTGGCTAGAAGGGAATACCTTTCAGTTACTGGAGTGTAGGAAGCCAGAGGAAATTTCCTTTTAGTTAAATGACTACTAAAAGTTCCACTGTGCAACCAAATAAATCTCCTTATTTTTTGCTCATTCTAACACATCCCTACATGTCCTTTCTAGAGTATATTAAACATTTCATTAAATTTTCTGAAGAAAAACATATAAGACTTGCTAACAAGTGCTGCACATATTACACAGTGGTCCCTAAAAGACCCCTCTAGAGTTAAGAAAAAATTGTGAAAAATACTATGAGACTGGACTAATTTTTTAGCCATGTTCAACTTTAAGGGGCATTTATGATTCCTTACTGTGAATGATGAAGAAAGGAGCACATTTATATTTCTGTCTATCCCCTTCCCCACCTGTTTTGTTAGTTAGTTTTATAATATTAAGGTTTATAAATTTGCAATTTATTTTGAAAGTATAATTTCCACTGAAGTATACAAATTCTGTAATGAAATAAAAATTTAAATTTTGTATTATCACACTGTTTTTGCCATGGTTATTTCTGAATTCTTTATTTTGCTTCATCTCTTGATTATGTCTATTTTATCATGATGTAATTTGCTTTCAAAGGTCTTATGGGGGGGCCCTCGGTGGCTCAGTCGGTTAAGTGGCTGCCTTTGGCTCAGGTCATGATCCTTGGGTCCTGGGATCGAGACCCACATCAGGCTCCTTGCTCAGCAGGGACCCGATTCTCTCCTGCCTGCTGTTCCCCCTTCTTGTGCTTGCTCTGTGTGTCTCTCACTCTCCCTCACTCTCTCTGTGTCAAATAAATAAATAAAATCTTAAAAAAAAAAAAAAGGTCTATATTTGTTCAGCTTTTCCATGCTAGTGTACATCCATGCACGTGTTGTATTTATGCTTCAAGAATTTGTCTGGCTAAAAAAAAAATCTCAGATGAAACCTCAGGACAAGGTAGAATTCCTCCACTGTTTTCTAACATTGGACCTACTTTAGCTTCTTTCTCAACAAAAGACAAGTTCTATCCCTACCCCACTACTTAGATGTCTACAGAATTCTTTTTTCAAGTTAATAATTTGACCAGGATATGCCTTGATATCAGTTCTTGTAGATCAATTGTTCCTAGGCCATAGGATAGTAATTTTGATTAAAGGTTTTAATTATTTCAGGAAAAAATTTTTTTTTTCTATTACAACTCTAAATGTATTTTCAGTTCCATTTGTTGTTCTCATCAAGAAAAGAGGTCAGCAAACTAAGAGTAGGTAAACCCAAACCTGTCCTTGTATATAAAGTGTTACTAGAGCACAGCCACACAGTGTCTATAGATGCTTCTGCACTATAAGGGGCAGAGCTGACTGGCTGTGACAGAAGCTACACTGACCGCAAAGCCTAAAATACTGACTACCTGGCCCATTACAGAAGAAGTTTGCTGAACCCATGCATATGTTATATCCCCTTTGGTTTCCCTTATCTTCTCTAATTTTTACATTATTTAATGTTATATAATTTCCTTAAGCCACTCAGCCTTGTCTGATTACATTTACTCTCTTTTTAAAATCTCTAATGCGGTTTTCATTACTCTAATTGAGGTTTGCCCACTGATATTTCATCTCCTTCTACTGTCCTAACATTCTTAACATTTATGTTGGAGAGGTTTTGAAAAATTAGACTGTATTTTCTATAACACATCATGTCTATAACTTCTTTGTGTCTTCTATGGGACCTTTTAGAACTCCAATAAAGCCTCACTGGTTAGATCTTTTAAAGTAATATAACACTTACTTTTGAGAAATCAGTATATAGCTTGGGTTTCCCAGGGGAGGTTCAGCATCCTCCCACATACGGAGATTTCACAGTATACAGCAAGTTAAACTTCATTATTTCTAATTTGGGCTTAGCTTTGTGCCTAATTTTACTAATGATGGACTTATTTTCTATTTTCTTGTCTTTTTGTTTTTAGTGAGTTACAAAGGAGAAGGGAAGAGTAAAAATGTCTTCACTCCACTATCTTTAACTGAAGTCTCCTCTTGACACATTATATTTTAAGATGAGCTAATCTTCAAAGAAATAAATTATAAGTTTGACAGGTTTGAATGCATCAGGTAATGAAAGAAAAAAAAAATCCAACACCAGCAGTGGGAAAGAATTGCTTAGAAGAAGCTGTGCCAGGAACAACATTTGTTTGGAGATCTGTTCGAGCAGCCGTGCCAAATCAGTTGTGAGACTTGGATTAAAAGTAGCTGTAGAACACTGTACTGTAAGACTTTCAGAGCATGTTTACAATTAAATTTAGGATTACGATTAGCAGTTTCACCTGAATATCACTTTATAAAGTCCCTTTGCACTCTTCCATTTGATTTGGCCCTCATTTGTTGACATATATGTGTATAATTGCAATTCTTTTTTTCATCACTTACCACTCTGGTTCAAATATCCCCCCCATTTTAGAAGGTTAGATTAGGTGATTTTTTAAGGCTTAAAATTCTTTGGGTCTAGGTATTAAAATATCATACTGTTAGTTATGATACACACTGTTCAGTATAAATCTGAATTATATATATATATATATATATATTTTTAAGGATTTTACTTATTCATTTGACAGAGATCACAAGCAGGCAGAGAGGCAGGCAGAGAGAGAGGAAGGGAAGCAAGCTCCCTGCTGAGCAGAAAGCCCAATGCGGGGCTCGATCCCAGGACCCTGAGATCATGACCTGAGCCGAAGGCAGAGGCTTTAACCCACTGAGCCATCGAGGCACCTCCTGAATTATATTTTTAAAAAGATTTTATTTCTTTATTTATGAGAGAAAAAGAGAGAGAGAAAGGGGGAGGGACAGAGGGAGACACAGAATCTCAAGCAGACTCCACGCAGAGCCCAATACAGGGCTCAATCCCTGGGCTAAACCGGGGTGAAGCCCACACGGGGTCAGCGTGGCCCCAGGTCCCGCAGGGTCACAGAAGGAGCGGGGGTGTCTGAGTGTCGCAGAGCTAGCAGGTATCGGAGCGGGAAGCCGGCTACAGAGACAGAGCCGAGGAGTGAGCTCTCAGCTCGGGGTTACCTTGGACCGGTCGCGGGCTGGGTGAGCTCGGCGCACGGCCAGGGGTGTGGGAGATGGGAGTAGCCGGAGCCTTTCTCTGAGGAGTGGAGCCCCGAATCTCAGCTCTTCCGGGCCGGAGACTAGGAGGCCGCCATTTTCATTCCCGTCCTCCGGACTCTACGGAAAGCGCTCAGGAAACAAAAGCTCCCGAAAGCAAAGCCGAGCGGATTACTTAGCCCGGCCCCTGGTAAGGGCGGTGCAGCTCTGCCTCAGGCAAAGACACTTGAGAATCACTACAACAGGCCCCTCCCCCAGAAGATCAAAGGAAATCCAGCCAAGACCAAGTTCAGTTAACAAGGAGAGCAGCGGAACTCCAGAGGAGAAGAAAGCAAAGCGCGGAATTCATGGCTTTCTCCCCATGATTCTTTAGTCTTGCAGTTAATTCAATTTTTTCTTTAAAGGGCATTTTCCTAGGGTCTTTGCCACCCTTTTAGTATTTTATTTGCTCCTTCATATAATCTTATCTGGAAAAAATGACAAGGCGGAAAA
>PISX010018271.1:0-41143 GCA_004024625.1 Mellivora capensis | reverse complement strand
TTATCTTTGTGTACGGTGTAAGAGAATGGTCGAGTTTCATTCTTCTACATATAGCTGTCCAATTTTCCCAGCACCATTTATTGAAGAGACTGTCTTTTTTCCACTGTATATTTTTTCCTGCTTTGTCGAAAATTATTTGACCATAGAGTTGAGGGTCCATATCTGGGCCCTCTACTCTGTTCCATTGGTCTATGTGTCTATCCAGTCATTCTTAAGAAAAAAGAGCAAAGCTGGAGGCTTCACACTCCCTGGTTTCAAACTATACTACAAAGCTATAGTGATCAAAACAGTATGGTATTAGCATAAAAACAAATACATAGATCAACAGAACAAAATATCCCAGAAATAAACCCACTCATATGTGGCCATTTATGACAAAAGAGGCAAGAACTTAAAGTACAGTTTCTTCAATAAGTGATTTGGATAAATTAGTCACATACAAAAGAATGAAACTAGGCAATTATTTTAATCCATTTTGAGTTAATTTTTGTGGATGGTGTGAGACTTGATCCTAAGATCTGCAACCATAAAAATCCTAGAAGAAAACATAAGTCGTAAACTTTTTGAGATAGGTGATGGGAATGATTTTGTGGTTCTGACTAGGACACCACAGCAAACTGTAAAGCTTTTGCACAGTGAAGGTAACCATCAACAAAATGAAAAGACAATCAGTCTGAATGGGAAAAAAAATTGCAAATCATGCATTTAAGGAGTTAGTATTCAAAGTATGTAAAGAACTCATACAACTCAAAGAGAAAAACAGACAACCCAACCGGGTTCATAGAAGGCTGCTCAACATCATTAATCATTAGGAAATGAAAATCAAAACCACAGAAAACTATCATCTCACACATGTTAGAATGGCTATTACCAACACTTGTTATTTCTTGTCTTTTTTATGAGGATGTGTAGAAAGGGAACCTTGTGATGTGTTGGTAGGAATGAAAATTAGTGCAGTTACTATAAAAAAAAAATAGTGTGGAGTTTCCTCAAAAAATTAAAAATAAAACTACCATATGACCCAGCAATTCTACTTCAGGATATTTATCTAGAGAAAATGAAAACACTAAATCTAAAATATATATGCAGCAGTATGTTTATTTCAGTATTCTTTTATAATAGCCATGATATGGAAACAACCCAAATGTCCATAAATTAACAAAGACCACACATACACACCCAATCAAATCTTGTCACTTGTGACAACATTGATGGGAAAAAAGGGTATGATGCTAAGTAAAATAAGTCAGAGAAAGATAAATACCATACAACATCACATACATGATATAAAAAAGAACATGACAAATACAGAGAACAGACTGGTGGTTGTCAGAAGGGAGGAGGGAAGTTGGGACATGGGCAAAATTAAAAGGGTCAAAATGTACAAAATTACACCTACAAAATAAATATCATTGGGATGTAAGGTACAGCATGGTAACCATAGTCAATAATGTATTCCTATTTGGAAGTTGCTAAGAGTAAATCTTAAAGGTCTCATCACAAGAAAAAAAATTACAATTTTTTATGATGATGGAAGGTAACTAGACATTGTGATCCTTTCACAGTGCATACAAATTTCAGATCACTGTACACTAATAATGTTATATGCCAGTTATACTTCAATTTAAAAAAAGAAATACAGTAATTAAGACTGTGTGGTATCTGTATCAAGACAGGTAAAAGAAACAGAGCACAGACCTACATATACACTCTCAATTGATTTTTCACAAAGGTACAAAGGCAATTCATCAGAGAAACAAATAGTATTTTCAACAAATTTTTCTGAAAAAGGAATGTCCTGAAACTGGCTATGCATGTAAGTTTTAATCCATACCTTACAACTTGTGCAAAGTTTAACTCAAGTTCAAGCATAGTCCTAAATATAAAACAACTCATGAAAGAACATAGGACAGATTTTGGGCAGGGAACCAGAGGAGAGAAGTCATTAAAGCCTTATCATATAGGCCTTATAACATTTTGGATGTTTTTCTATGTTTGATCTAAAATCACAGAGTACTGTAAGCAGGAAAGCCACATGAATCATCTTTGTGTGTGTCAGAATTATTCTGGCAGAAGTGTTGAGAGTGGACTTTACTAGAGCAGTAGATGCCAGTGGTGCTGGCTTGGACTCCAGTGGCAGTAGCAGAATGGGGAAAAGAAGTCAGATTTAGAGTGTATTTTGAAGACAGAGCTAACGTGTTCTGTTTGCAGATTGGTTGTGGAATGTGAAAGAAGGTCAAGGATAATTCCAAGGTTTTGGGTCTGAGAAACTGATGAATGGAGGTGCCATTTTCTGAAATGGGAACACAGGGAAGAATAGGGCATTGGAATCAAGAGTTTGGCTTTGTACTTGTCATGTTTGAGGTAACTATTAAGCATCCAGGTGGCAATGTCAACTAAGCAGTAGGAAATAAAACTATAGAGTCGGAGGGAAAAATGAGAACCAGAAATACAGTTTTGGAGTCATGAGAATGTAGAGGATATTTAAAACCACGGGATGGGATCAACTCAAGTAATTAATGAACATTTGTAGAGGAGGCCAAAGACTGAATCCTGGAATGTATCAAAATTGCTTATATTGGAGAGGAACAGATTTTTCCAATGTATCTATTATATACAAATGTTTCATTCTGTTTCATTCTGTTATAGCACTATAGCCATAAAAGTAAAGTGCTGATAGGAAGGGATATTAGACAAGTCTTAGAATTAAGTCACCTAACCCCGGATTTGCTAGTAACTAGATCCTGGCCTTGAGCTCTATGACTTCCCTCCCTGGGCTTCAGTTTCATCATCTATAAATTAAAACAATAGAACTTGTTGGCTATTTGAGCAGGAGGAATAAAAGAAAAGAGTAGAACTAACACAAAGGTTTTGAGATTCATTGATTCCTTGGCAGGAAAGCTACTAGTTTAGGAGAAAAGATTTAGCTACATTGAGTATGACCTATGTCATTTGTAATGACCTCTAAATCTTTTGCAGCTGTTCTTACATAGCACTAGCTTCTTATTTTTCAGCTTGCTTTTCACTTGAATTTATTGTTCTATAACTTAGTCAGGGATGGTTTGGTTTCAAAACCCAGAAACTCTCTGAAAGTAGTTTGAGCAGAAAAGAGAATATATTGGAAAGTCTACTGTGCCTCACAGAACTCAAGGATCTCCTGAGACTGAAACAGGAAATGGAAGACTATTAATCTCCATTCTGGTTTCCTCTTCTCTAATTACACATCATCATCTGCCCTGACTCCTCCAACAAAGTGCCTTGGATTTCTGAAATATATACTTAAAAACCCAGTTTCCAACAACTGCCCCAGGCTTTGAAATTGTCCCAATTTCACATTCCAAGGAGATTGACTCTGCCTGGCTTCACTGTTGCTGCTTTCTTTTTTTTTTTTTTTTTTTTTTTAAGATTTTATTTATTTATTTGAGAGAGAGAGTGAAAGAGATCATGAGAGGGGAGAGGGTCAGAGGGAGAAGCAGACTCCCGACACAGGGAACCCAATACGGGACTCAATCCCAGGACTCTAGGATCATGACCTGAGCTGAAGACAGTTGCTTAATCAACTGAGCCACCCAGGCGCTTGTTGCTTTCTGAAACAGTTGCCCATCCTGGATCTATTAGCTGGGACCAAGCAGGAGTGGTTTCATGTAATGTAAATATGTTTGAAAGAGTCTCAACTTCAGGTTGGGAGCTTCAGCTGACATCTCACAAAAGAAGAATGAAGTTACCCCTAAGGGGATCTAATCTAAGAATGATAAATAACATTTTAAAATTTGTTCTAAATTACTTATGTTTAATTATTCAGACTCACCCACCCCCTCATACATGCAAATTTTCAAATATTATTATTCAGCAGGAAATATAAACATAATAGAAATCTATGATTTCTGTCTTCTAAAATGGTAAAACACCAATGTCTCTAAATATTTTGGTTTGATTAAATAATTTTTTTTTATTTTTAAGTCTTTCATCAATATCATATGTTACAGGAAGTAAAAATCACTGCGGACATGTTTTAGTTCTTGTTTCTTCACCAGTACCAATAATACAAATTCTCCATGAAACTAACAACAAATTTTGACTGTAAGACTAAAAACAAACAAACGAAACCTTCTTAGCATTTGGATTGACTTTTAAGGAATTATATATTTTATCAAGACTGTATAAGTAGAGGATATTAATATTCCTAAGAAAGGAATTAACTACCACTTTATGGCCATTTAAATTCTTCTGATATAAAAAGGAGGGCACAAAACTTACAAGACTAGGAAACTCAATGCAAGGAAAATACTTTCTTCTGTATGCATTTAAGTGTGTGCTGATTTCATAGTGCGGCCCATTTATTATCTATCTAATGAAATTAACAGTATTATACAGTAGAGTTATTTTTAAAGATGTATTTGCTGATGCCTTTGGAGAATTTATTTTTTTTTAATTTTTTAAAGATTTTATTTATTTATTTGACAGACAGAGATCACAAGTAGGCAGAGAGAGAGAGAGAGAGAGGAGGAAGCAGGTTCCCTTCCGAGCAGAGAGCCTGATGTGGGGCTCGATCCCAGGACCCTGAGATCACGACCCGAGCCGAAAGCAGAGGCTTTAACCCGCTGAGCCACCCAGGCGCCCCACCTTTCGAGAATTTAAATGTAAGTCCTGGTACAAATGCAATGTTATGAACTTATAAAGAAAGCAATCTTTGTGAAAGCCAAATTCTAACCCTAGTTAGAATTCAAAGCTTCATGAGATCTTATTTCTCCTCCCAACCCTCTAACTGCCCTTCTTAGTGGGGTCTTTCTTCATTTCTTACTTCCCTCACACTGGGAATGGCCAAAGATTTGTCCTTTAATAACCATTCATTCATTCATTCATTCACTCAACTAAAGCTAGTGGGCATCTACTGTTTGTAAGGTGTTAACTCATTTGCTCTGAAGATCAGAAAACAGATTAGCTACTATGATTGTCTTCTGGGATCTTACAGCTTCTGGATAAAATATAATATGTACATAAGTAAGAATAAAAGAAAATAGATACATGTTGTAATAGAACATAGGTAAAGTACTAGGTGATACCAGGAGAAGGAAGAATTTTTTTTTAATTATACTAACTAGATAATCCAAGATCTGTCTGCTTGATAATCTTTCAATCATCGGTAATTTATTATTAATTATATTCTTTGTAGGAATCTTTCCAAACTATTCCCAACTTTTAAATAACAACAATAAGAGGGGTGCCTGGGTGGGTCAGTTGATTGAGCATTTCTCTTGGTTTCGGCTCAGGTCATGAACTCACTGTCATGAGATTAAGCCCCAGGTTGGGCTCTGCAGAGAATTTGCTTGAGATTCTTCCCCTCTGCCTCTGTCTCTTTCCGTAGGGAAAGTAATAATTAGTAATCACTAAATGCCAGGCAATGTTCTAATCACTTACATATATTTTTGTGTAATCCTCACAACTGCCCTACAAAGTATAAAATGTTATTTTTCCCACTTCACAGATAATAAAACTCAAGTACACAGGGTTATGCCCAGGGTTATATAACCAATGAATGACAGAATCAGGATTATGGATCCAGGTATTTATAGTCTCCAAATTCATCTTTACCAGTTTCATTCCTTACCAGTAAACTAGCTTCATATTTTGCTATAAAGATGGCTACATCTGATAAGAGCTACTTTGACCTCGGACATTTCTGTCTTAACATTTTTCCATATCTTTATCTCAGTGTTCTCTTAACATAAAATGTTTTTCACTTTGGGGTTTTGCTTGCTTGGTTGTTGTTTGAATCCTTGTCTCCATTACTTTGGGCCTTTCCTTCACTTTGTCGTTCCCCCCATGAAACCTTTCCTGACTTTCAAGTGTGTTAATACTCTCTGTATCTGAACTCTCCAAGCACTGTTCCACATTATTCACTGATTTTGCAATAGTTTTGGCCCATAATGCATTATAAATTCTTTGAGGAGATGAATAACTTGTTGGCAAATTTCTTTGTCCATAGCACCAACTAAAGTGCTGGACACAAATAAGTCAGTGTATAAGTATTTACACATGGGGGCATCTGGGTGGCTCAGTAAATTAAGTGTCTGACTCTTGATTTCAGCTCAGGTCATGATTTCAACATTGTGAGATCGAGCCCCATGTCAGGATCTGTTTTCAGCAAGGAGTCTGCTGGAGATTCTCTCTCTCCCTCTACTCCTGCTTTTGTATATACTATATAAAATAAATAAATCTTTAAAAAATATTTACACATGAATTTTTATAGCTTAAATCTGAAATGTTTAGTCATTCTTAAAGAATTTAAGACTTTAAAAGTCGGGTTTGAGAATTTATATATATGGTCTACATTATTTTCAGATAGAATCATATTTAACAATTCTCATATTTAGCCCTTCATTTGTATGGAAATTATTCCTTAATCATCTGTCCTAAAAGAAATACTCTAAGAGTAGCTTTTGGTTTGCATAACCTTCTAAGTTTTAAGGCTACACAAATTAGTTAAAATATTAACATCAAGCTATTTGATTTAATGTATATCATTTCTTAAGTGTATTTTGATCTTTGAAAAATTAATCAGAATTATCCTAATAGTTATCTTCAGAACCTCTTCTGTTCTTTGTTGATATTTCTTTGAAAATTTTATTTTCTAGGCCAACATATTTATTTCTTCTTAGGACCCCCTTCAAGTCCTACAGGTATACTATTTTACTGAAGGTCTAGGAAGCAAGACTAAAACAGATCCAAAAAAAAAAAAAAAAAGGCAAGGATTTTGAGTATGTTTTGTTCCCACTTCAATCTTCCAAGTCATGTTATTTAATCATAAGGTATAATGCAAAATAATATTTTTTCTATTTACCTCTTCTTTAAATACTTTGAAAGGAAAAAAAACATCTGCCATGGCAGAACATTTTGGTTAGAAACTAGCATTTCTACAAAATGTTCCACCCAGGTAATGCACATCTTGCCCAAATTGCTTGTTTTCCTTTTTATATCTTGAAGTTTGTTCCAAACTCCTCACTTGCTTCATATGATTTATAAACAGTTACTTAGCTGACTCTTAAAACTGAATGCCTTTAACTTACTAAAAAAAGAGGATAGGAAACAGTGCTCTTCTTATGACTGTGTCCTTCCTCCCTGGGGAAGGAGTGATCCCTTCTTAGTGAGGAAGGCTGAAAAAGATGAAAATGAATAATCAGGTTGTTGGAAGTAGGGTTTAGCAGCTGGTACAAAGTAAACTGCAGGTATTAAAAGAGTACAGGCTCCCAGTCCACAGTCCATTTCCTTTTTTGCAAAATGTCTGGCTCCTACATTCTTTATTCAGATAGACTCATACCTGGCAGTGAAGTTTTTGACTGTGTTTTTGTGAAATATCTGTAGGAAATGAGTTGAGAAACTTGACAGGAACAGCTTGAGGTATTTGATGAATAATAGAGAACTTCCACCATTCAAGTGTCTGACTAGGGCAGAATGAGAAGTATTAGAAACTTGGAAAAAAGGACAGATTGATTCAAAAATAATACACTGCTCTAACCCACTGGCAAATATAGCTCTTTCTAAAGCACTGTAGACAGATCACATAGGGAAAGAGCTTAAATTAGGTTTCCTTAGGCTTATTTGGACTGTCTTTCCTGTTGTCACTTGCTGCCTGCTTCATCCCATCAAAAATAAAAATATTTAAGGGGAAATGAAAACCTTGCACAGAAGTACCGATGTTTTAAGGGGCTCTTCCTCACGTATGTGAGGAGCTATTTATTTTGCATTCTTATGCAATGAAAAGTGATTGAGTGAATGCCTGCAGTCCTAATAGTTCTATTTCCCATTTACCTTGACAACTTGGAAAAAGGAGTCTTATTTAACAACCCTGTGATAGCATAACAAGGATAGGATGCTTTCTTCTCACTTTAATATAGGAAATATCTAGCACATGCTTAGAATGGCTTGACTTAATAATACAATGTTCTCTATGTGGACTTCATAAGCACTGAAAGAATTTTTAAACTCCAACACACACTCAAAAGGAATGAGGAAGTTGATCCTAGAGAATAAAAGGGAAATAAATTTGGGCTAACTTGGCTTAACTTTAATCCTCTCATTAAAAAAATGAGCCGGTTTGACCAGATGAACTGTAAAATGTCTTTCAGCTCTAACAGTCTGTATATCTAAATTACTTTTTATGAATAAAGTTTTCTTTCATTCACCATTGATTTTTTTTTTCATTTAAGGTGTGTTTTTCTAGTTTTCACTATGAGTCAGAGGCCATATATTATCATTCCACATCCATCTGCCTGGGGAAGATACAGGTTAACAAAACACCAGACTTAACAGTAAATAATACTGAGCCTCATGTTCTGAATTCTATCTTATTTGCAGTTGGCAAGGTGGGGAAGAATATTTTAGCTTAAAATTTTTTAGAACTATTATCAGTTAAACTCAGTAGACACCTTCCTTATTTGACTTAAACTCAACAGCTTTCAACAGGATTGCCTCCCCCTCATGTAAAAATATACATATATGTAGACACAGCACTCTTTTTCTGACAACATCCTCTTGGCTTCCTTCCATCTCTGCACTGCTCCCAGTCAGTCCCCAATACATGCTCATCCTTCATCCTTCACTGTTCTTCCCTAAGCTGTCTTCTCTCCTCTGCTTCTTCTCTTGTGAACACCTCATCTGTGCCCATGGTTTCAATCATCAAGGGTTAATACATGCCCAAATCAATATCCCCAACCCAAACTCTCTTTTGAGACACAAACTAGTTTATCCAATTACCTAGTGCATATCCCTATTTGTTTCAGAGACACAAAGCACAGCATGTGTAAAACCAAATTCATACTCCACCACCCTAGCATCTTCCTTCCCTAATTCCTTTGTCAGTGAATTTCATCATCAAGCAGTCAGTCCCTAAGTCAGTCATCAAAGACACCTGCTTCTCCCCCAACACCACATTCAAGCAAATACCATGCGTGATACTATTGAATTGATTAGGGTCTCCCCCATATCCACTTTATCCCTTCAGTACAAACAATCATCATCTTTGAACAGCATCTTGTTCCCAGTCTTTCCCTTTTGAAAGACATTCTTTATCCCTCACTCTCACCTCCCAGCAGACAGAGTGAATTTGCCAGAATGCAAATATGATCATATTACTATTACTTAAACCCTTTTATTTGTCTCTCATTAATGTTAGGATAAAACCAAACTCATTAACAAGGCTTATAAAAACCTTTCTTAGATGGTATTTGTGTATCCTCTGGCCTCTAGCTCTCCGCTCTCCTGCCTCAAACTTAAAGGTTACTGGCACTGAATTTCTTCTGATTCCCAAAATGTCATTCCTTTCTCTGGAGACTTTTGTGTAGACGCCTCCTTTTGCCTAAAAAACATCTTTTCCTTCCTTTTCAATTCTCAGTTGAGACAGAAACTAATTGTCCTTAACATATTTTGATTAATTTCTATATATAAATCCTTACTCTGTAGCATTCTGCATGTATTAACTTCCTTAATTCTCATAACAGCTCTCTGCATTATCATCATCACCATTTTACAAGGAATGTGAAAAACCAGTCACGTTAAGGAACTGGCCAAATCAGAAAGGGGGGAACTTGCAGAGCCAACATTTGGTCTTCTGCAGCAGAGCCAATGACTTTGGGCGTTATGCTTAAAAAATCATTTTCCCTATTTGGACTTGTACTGTCTCTGCCTCACAGCCCTTAACCCAGATTAGGTGTGTTGCTCCTGATCTCCCAACATCATGTCTCTTTTGCCCCCACTGCCAAAGCACTTACTTATTTAAGTCACTGCCTTTTAAGTTTCTTCCCTACTAGACTATCCAGTTTTCAAGGGTGGAAATCAAGCTTATTACAGGAATGAATAAATGAGTGAACAAAGAGCACCATTAATGCTCTACATCCATTTGGCATTTGGTAGAGTTCTGAGACTTCAGGCAGAAGCTTTATCCATATTTTCAGTACTTCCTTTTCACAATTTGTGAAATTGGAATTATGTATTTCCTCTTAAGAATAGCCAATTAATAATCATTTGTATCTTTTTCACAAGACAACATGTTTGCCTCAACAGTCTCAAGAAGTTTGAAATGGTCTCCAAGTCTTGTCTTGCTCTGCATCTGGTGGTGCTTGTCCAACATTGGGCAATGTCTATCAGAGGCAGGGTTCCTCTTTGCACTAAGTAGTTGGCACAGCTATGGTTGGAGGCCTGAATTTTCTTCCATCTTTCACATTACTTTATTATTGTTTTCCCTAGAAGGCATTTTCTCATAAATCAATATTTTAAAATGGTGCCAGTATCCCTGAGCAGACCCACCAATGCATATTTAATTGATCCTAATAGTGAAACTATTGAAATGAAATGACAAAATGGTATTTCCTTAAGAGTCCTATATATTAGTTAACTTTTTGCTCTCCTGGAAACCCAACTACCACGTTTAGTACTTTTTCCTATGGCAAGATTAATACTGTAATACCAACAACAGAGTTAGATTTCAACTCACAAAATACAATCTTGTAAATTGAGATCTGTTTCTATTGCCCTTCAAAACATGCCCATAAATATATGAAAAAAAAAAGCCACAGGGAAGAATAAGTTGGGATTTGCAGAATGGATGAGCATCCTCAAGAGGATTATCATGAAAGTATATCATGCAAGTATTAACCTGTAGTGTGTATTACAGAACTCAAGCAGGTTTTGAGGCTATAGCAAACAATCTCTGAGTAACTTGAACAAGTTATTTAAGCTCCTTGATTGCTACTTTTTTCTATAAAATCTAATTATATTGATGAATTGTTATAAGGATTAAATAGTTAAATGTACATACACATAGGAAAAGTTTAATAGATTCTAATTAATGTTAATATGAAAGATACTAATTTATTAACAAAATCATTTGTCTTAAAGACATTACCATGCAAGTATTTTTAAGGTAAAATTTATGGAATAGGTAAAAAAATAGGTAAAATATGTGTTTAGTATGGAGTATATGGCAGTCACTGACCACACACTCCTTTTATCCATTCACTCATTAACTCCTCACAACAGGTCTAGGAGAGAAGGATTATTATTATTCCCATTTTATCAATTAAGAAATCAAAGTGTAGTAAGTGTTAGTAAGGGGTGGAACTGCTGAATCAAACCCAGAAAGTCTGGCTTGAAATTTACTGTACTCTACATTCCTGGCTTTAAAATATGTTAGCTGTACCTCTGGTCAATGACTAGGAGATTTGTGGACAATGTAACTTTGAAGATGAAGAATATGCATCTTAGTAGAAACTGAAGCAATGAACTAAGAGGGTAGAAGTGAAATGAGGATCTTAAAGATGTCTCTGTTGTTTCCCAAGGCAATAACATCACATACTCATATGACATATCTGTATTTTTACCTGCAGAAGAAGAATAAATCAATAACAGAAAAGTTTGATCATCCTTGAACTTCATTAAAAGAAGCAGTTGTGTCTTATGGGAACAGAAATTTATATTGAAGAAGCAATATAAAATTCCCAGAGATTTCTTGTGTATTGTCATAATGGTGACACTTCAGCAGATAGTCAAAATCCAGAGAAATATTTTTTTCATTAAAAAGTATTATTTGAAGGGAAGCTGTGTTCTTTGTAGTAAATGCTTTTTGAGAAAGTGTGAAAAAATCACGAGTGCCATAGAACATATCAGACCTCAGTGGGTTTTTTCCACTGAAAGTTTAAAGAAGATGACCATAGTTAATAAAAGGACACAAATGACCACCAGATGGAAAAAACTATATTTTTTTCACCTTCAAATTAAACTGTCATTTCAAAACTGTTGCTGTCACTTAAGTTGAAAAGTAAAGGATGAATATGTTCATGAAAAAAACAGGTGAGCCAGGTGCATAAAAGAAACAGTTGGCCACAACAAACCTCCCTTCCAGGAAAAAAAAAATTAACCAGCTGTGTAAATAGCATTCTTTCTTAATGTCAGTATCTATCTAAAATTATACTTTTTTTTCAGATGACATTATGTAGAAGAAATGACTTGGGAAAATACAAAGAACTGTACAAATACAACTTATTAGTGTAATTATTTGGCTTCAGCTGGCTTTCTATAATATGATTTAATGAAAATAAAATATGCCTAGAAAATATTAAGCTTGAGTGACCAGGAAAAAAAATTATCCCAGAAGGATTTAAATATTGTAGAATGTTCTATGATGTTCATTACACCTTCTTAATACTGTTAAACAACTCAACAAGGAAATCTACTAAAACAAAATCTTAAAAATATGTATGCATGCAAAAACTGTTATTTATGTTGGAAAACTCACATTTAAAAAGTATAACAAGGGGCACCTGGATGGCTCAGCTGGTTAAGCAGCTGACTTTTGATTGTAGCTCAAGTCATAATTTCAGCATCCTGGGATCAGGTTCTGCCCTCAGAGTGGAGTCTGCTTGAGATTCCCTCCCTCTCCCTCTGCCCCTCCCTCCACTCAACGTGTGTGCAAGTGTGCTTTCACGCGCTCCTTCTCTTTAAGATAGATAATTATTTTTTTTAATTATAACAAGCTGTCCTTTATCCTAATAAAACAGCACCTGAATACCAATATGCAACTTTACTTTTCTCTCCAACTCCCTTTATCTTGCTATATATGGGAATATAAATTCATCTCAATAACCAATCAATTTCTCTGGACTGGCACTAGAGCTATCTGGTTTTTCTCTTTGCTGTTGATCTTTTCTTTAAAATTTCTATCTGGTCCTGCCATTGTACCTACACCAGTCTACTTTGTACTCTCATTTCCTCCCATTAGCACTGCAGTGGTAGGTCCTAGCTAGGAAAGTCTTCCTTAGCTTCCTCTTCCTAATATGTGCTTGAAGTGTTTAAATTCTATATTCCAACACTTCATGGGCACCTGGGTGCCTCAGTTAAGTATCTGGCTCTTGATTTTGGCTCAGATGATGATCTCAGGGTAATGAGATCAAGACTATTACTGGGCTCTGTGCTCAGTGGAAAGTATGCTTGAGATTCTCTCTCTTTCTACCCCTCTCCCCGCTCTCTTTCTCTAAAATAAATAGTAAATATTTTTTAAAAATTAAAACATAAAACTTCAGTTGCTTGCTCAAAATTCTGTTTATTCCCCTGCTTTCCATTTACCAGTTCACACTGTCCTACTTCCACTTACTTTTCACTACCACTCCTCTACAAAACATACTCTTCTCTTAAACACACACACACACAGACACCAAAAAGCAAACCTTCCTACTAGTTATCAAATTTGACAGATGTTTTCTAAGCTTATCACTTAGCTGGAGCCTATCTTTCAAAACTCAGCTATGCTGATTTCTGCTTCCTGGAAAATCATTCCTGACTATTTCTAGCCCTTCATCATCCCCTTTGTCTCCTACTTCCACTGAAACATATTTCTTCCTTGCTTGCTATAGTTTCATGGGGTACCTTCTAGACTGGCTATTGGAATAGAAGTTCTTTAGTGTATGACTCCATAATTTTAGTACCAGGGAACATAAAAGGTGCTCAATAATTTGTGTTAAATGTAGGTAGAATAGAGGAGATACATTGAGTAATTTAAAAATGAGTAGACACTACCATCCTCAGGCTCCATCAACTGAAATTTCTTTTTTAACACATATTAATGTGTCAGTGAAGTGAACCCTGTAACTTTAAACCAATTTCTTATTTTAACTTCAAACAAAAAATGCCTCTTTAAAAAAAGCTTCTTACATTCCAGCATAAATAAATAAATAAATACACACACACACACACACACACACACACACCAGAAAGAGAAAACTATTCCTTTGGCAAACAATCTACAAGCCTCTGTCCACAATTACATTCATCTGGAAAGTGAGTAAAAATAGAATAAAATAAAATAAATGAAATAAAATAAAACTTTGACTAATTCTTCTTTATTCCAATATAGTTTGCATGGCATGTCATCAAAAAGCAGTAAAATTTGCTCAATGACTTACTATTATGAAGCTTTTAGCTCAGTTCTTATCCAGGGTGATAAAGCTATTTTAAAACATTTCTTTTGTAAATCTATTAACACAAGTCAGATGAACTATATAATTCAGGCATCTAGTTCTACTTGGGGTACAAAGACATATACTGGAGAGGAAATTTGAAATATGTTGATCTCTATGCTCCCAAACAAATAAGCATAGCTCTATTCCTGAGAAGGCCCCTTCTAGATTTTTGAGAATCTCCTAGATAGAATAACTGCACAATGCACGTGCCTGAATTTCCTCCTTTTCCAAAAGGCATAAAGAATGAAGAATTTAAAGATTAGGACACTTCATAATTTATAGTAAATACAAATTTGCATTGAAGTTTTAAGTATACAAGTTATATTGCTAAAATTTCATGGGTCCTAAAGATTAAAATCAGGGCAAAGATATATGTAATCCACCAATGGAAAAAAAATAAAGAAAAAAGCTAATCCAAAATAATTTTGAAAGCATAAAAACAAGACAAATATTAATTCAATACATATTATGGCCTATCCATGATCTCTTTCACAACTCCAGTTGGCTTTTTCCCAAAACATTAAAATGCCAAAATAGCCCCAAGTTATATTGGATATGTATTAATTGTATGTACAGTATAGCATGAATTATACACTTGCAAGGTAACTGTGTAACTCTTACATAGCATGTGTATCAAATGCATGCCAAATAAAGTACCAAGAATGATGTCTATCAAGAATCTTATATATATGATTTGTTTAATTATATTCTAACTCTATTTCCCCCTTTATTTCTCCTCACCATACCCACCTATTTTACTATGCTTATGAACAGCCTTTCATTGTTCTTTATATGTCTTTGTAACATCTGTATCATTTTCATGTATGTGTATTTTGGTATATATGAATGTCATTATGCTATAGATCTCATCCTGTTTCAAACTTTTCATGCAGGGTTATTTTTTCCATACTTATTCATAATGCCATGAATACATAAAATCTATTCCTGCTCAAAACAGCATATTTTTCTTCAAAATACATTTTTCATTTCTTATCTATCCATTCCCTACTGATGGGCCTCAGACTCCTTCCAATATCTTGCCAGGATAAACAAAGCTCCAGAGAATATTCTTATGAGTATCTCTTGTGGAAGACTAAATTCTAAGATAACTCTCAATGACCTACGTATGTCCTTGTAGACCACCCTCTGAAATGTGACAGGATCTACAAACATGATAGAATTTCACTCCTGTGATTAAATTACATTCTCATGGAGTGAAGAGATTTTGGATATGTGGCTAAGGTCTCAAATTAGTTGGTTTTAAGTTAATCAAATGGGAGATTATCCTGAGTAGGATAAAAGCCCTAAAATTTAGTTCTCCTACTAACTTTGAGGAACCAAAGTTCCTCATAGCTATAGTATTATAGCTATGAGAAAATAAAGTCCACCAATAACCACCTGAGCTTGGAAAAGAACCCCAAGTCTCAGATAAGACCACAGCCCCAGATGGTACCTCAATTGCAGCCTTGTGAGACACTAAGCAGAAAATCCAATCAAGCAAACTCAGACTTCTGACCCACATAAACTGTGAAACAATAAATGTCTGTCATTTGAGATCTTTGAGATAGTGGTAATTTGTTCCATAACAATAGAAAACTAATATTTCCTATTTGACAGGTTTGAGAACTCTTAGGATATATCCCAAAGGACAGAATTTGAGTCACTAGGTACATGTATTCTATCTATACCTGACCTTCACAGTATGGGGGTTCCTACATTCTAACATTCCTGCGTACACTTAATTAATGCCACCATAACTGGTATAAAAATCCATCTTACTGGGGCACCTGTGTGGCTCAATGGGTTAAGCATTTGCCTTCCACTCAGGTCATGAACCCAGGGTCCTGGAATCAAGCCCCAAGTCAGGCTCCTGCTCAACAGAGAGTCTGCTTCTCCCTCTCCCTCTGCTGTTCCCCCTGCTTATGTGCTCTCACACACACACACACACACTCTCTCTCTCTCTCTGTCAAATAAATAAATAAAATATTTTTAAAAATCTATCTTTCTGGTATTGTGCATTTCTCGTATGCTAGTGAGTTTAGCCAACTTTCATTTGTTTGCTTCATGTCCTTATTGAGTTCCTCTTCTGTAGGCAAGTTCATATTCTTGGTAATTTTTCTACAAGGTTTGCTGAATTTCTATATTCTTATTCTCATTAAAACTAGACATTCCAAATATTCTTTTCCTATCTGTCTTCTACCTATGTATGCTTTCAAGTTAACTTGTTGGAGTAAATAAATTTAATGTCACAAAATTAGTATTTTTCCTTTGTGAAGCTATTAGTGAAATTGATTTGAGTACATGTCTTTGTAGGCCTAATAAGTCTTGGGTATCCTCCATCTAAAAAAGTATGTAGTGGGAGACAGGAAGCAGACACAGGAGGAATGCAAAGAGCAAGCTAGATATTATTCAGCTTCTGATGTTCAAGAGTAGGATTTTGCATCCAGACAGCTGTGGTCTTTCAAGACAAAACCATTAAAGAGGATTTTTTTAAAATTATATTCTGTGGCTACCATTTAACACATAATGGCTAATCCTGGATGTTTTAGAATCTGAATTCTCCTAAAGTGTAGCAAGAATATCTCTGGATACTATTTAGTCTTATTTATTAGGTTGAAAAGAAAGAGGTCATGACCTAGAAGAAAAGTTCGCTACTTTTCAGGCTGTGAGATGTTAGTAAATGATGGGAATAAAAAATAAGGTAGATCAGGGTGTTTTACAGTTTTCCAGCTCTGAATCGCAAGATAGAGAACTGGAGCAAATTTAGCTAACGATAGAAAGTACCATGTTCCTACTCTAGTTTGAGGCTTTGGGAATTAACTGCTTTGTGTGTTCACCCATACCAACCTAGGTACATTAGGGGGTGTAGTTGATACAATGTCTTTTTTTTTTCTTCCTAAAATTTATTTGAGAGAAACAGAAAAAGTGCACACATGGGGGAAGAAACAGAGGGAGAGAATCTTTTTTTTTTTTAAGATATTATTTATTTATTTGTCAGAGACAGAGCGAGAGAGAGAGCAAGCGAGCACAGGCAGACAGAGTGGCAGGCAGAGGGAGAAGCAGGCTCCCTGCTGAGCAAGGAGCCCGATGTGGGACTCGATCCCAGGACGCTGGGATCATGACCTGAGCCGAAGGCAGCTGCTCAACCAACTGAGCCACCCAGGCGTCCCGGGAGAGAATCTTAAGCAGACTCCCCACTGAATGCAAAGCCTGCTCAGGGCTGGATTCCATGACCCATGAGATCATGACCTGAGCCCAAACCAAGAGTCAGATGTTTAACCAACTGAGCCACCCAAGTGTCCCTGTCCTTACTTTTCTAAAGTCATCTTGGATCCCAAAAGAGAGTTGGAACCTATATTAGCTGAAAACACTGCCTGGGAAGTCAGCAGAGATTGCAGCATCGACAGTCTACAGAACAGATATCCAAAAAGAAAACTGTACGGGAGACAGAGCCAGACATGAGAGGGGTTGAGTAAACCAGGAAATTTAAAGAAAACTGAAGGAGAAGAGAGGGAAGGATGAGAATTCAAGTTCCCTTGGCCACTGTCGGATGGAAGAAGTACAAAAGAGCTTGGGGTTGCTACAAGACACCACACTTGAGGACTTCAACTCATCCCCATTATGTAAGATATACATACACTACCAGCCACATAGATCTTAAGGGGAAAAGCCTGGGAAGCTCACATCTGAGACTCTGAATATTCTCATCCAAAAGAAACTAAACTCAACCAAATGGGACCATTAAAGCTAATGTTAACTCTCCACCTTACTCCACCACATTTCCACACCAGCTGCTGAAGGCTTCAAAGGAAGACTAGGTTGGTTACAGACAAAATAAAGAAGCTGCTTTTTTCCCCTTGAACATCTGTGAGGCAGTGTGACTTAAACATTCCATTCTGTTTCATATAAATATAAGAGTACTCAAAGATTGTGACCACTCGGTGTTAAAAATACCTTTGTTTCACTTAGTTATTTAATATTAGCTGTTCATACCAATGCCGTCTTTCATGAGGTCAGTTAAATCATATTTGAAACTGCCAGATGTTTCACTCTATATTGACATGTTTGCCCAGTTGCATGCAAAACATCTGGCTGACTGGCTAAATTTTGCACTTTTTTACTGTATGTTTGATGTGATACAGACTCACCCAAACACTTAGAAACATCACAATATAATCCAAGACAGCTGTGAATCATTTAACGCTGCTTTGGATCCCCCAGACCTCCATTTGTCTTATGACAATCTTTGGTGGAGCCCGACTATGCACAGTAGGAAAACCCAACTCAGTTCTTAACATACTATTGGAATGATCCTAGAGCTCTGGCTGGAACTTTGTGAAAATGAGGATAGTAAGCCACCTCACATTCAAAGATGTCCACTAAAACTTCACAAGTGTGGCATTAAATTAAAAGGCACCCTCGGAAGACATTCTCTGGGGCAGATGTACTCTGAAGCATCACCTCTTAATTTAGTCAGGGAATCTAAGTGAGAAACAGAAACAGATATAAATCTAGACAAAACACTATAGACGTGTCCAGAAGAAACTACAAATGCCCATATGTACCACAGAGTCTATATCCAGAAGACTGAAAGTGATTCACCACATTGTCATGACACATTTTCTGAAACAGGAATCATTTTACTTAGGTGTTTGATGGGAAAAATAGTTCTGGAAGGTGGTTTTGGTCAGATATAACAAGTTTTTACCACAAAAGTACCAGCTCACACGAACATCATAAAGTATTATTTCAAAGTAAGACATTTATTTAAATGGCATTTTTTAATTTCATAAGATGGTCTGACTAGCTACTGAAAGCTTCACATATTTTATTCTAAATCTGCTGAATATCGACATGGAATAAAATCTCAAGTTCGATAGCATATTTTGTTTTGCCAGAGCATGGATTTGATAGAATAAAATACGTATGACAATACCCTCAGGTTTTATATTATTTAAAAAAAAAAATACATATATATATATATATATATATATATATAGTTTTTTAGTGGAGAAACTTTAATTTCATGATATTTTTACTCATTACTGCCTCTGGAACTAAATGTCTTTGAAGAATTCATTCAAATGAGAAAATATAGTTTGAAGAAACAATACAAAAAATCATATAAAATAATTCATTGCTTTAGATTCTGAACGGATGCCACTTTTTAAAGTTGTCTATCATTAGAATCAAGTTTCTGATACTTGGCTTATTTATTTTACATCTTCCTGATTTATTTTAGAAAAATATTAAGGAAAATAATTATTAAAGTGAGGAAAGATTGATAAGCAGCATGAAATTGTGGGTTGTTGTTTTTTTTTTTGCTTTGTTTTTTTACTTATGGCATTTGCAGTTATACAGTGTAAAATCTGTCCAATTTTTTTGCATATTATTTTTATGACATACACTTTATTATTTGTTTCAGGGGTACAGGTCTGTGAATCATCAGTCTTACACAATTCACAGCACTCACCATAGCGCATACCCTCCCCAATGTCCATCACTCAGTCACCCCATCCCTCCCACCCTCCCCCCTCCAGTAATCCTGTTTGTTTCCTAAGATTAAGAGTCTCTTTTGGTTTGTCTCCCTCTCTGGTTTCATCTTGTTTCATTTTTCTCTCCCTTCCCCTACAAGTTAAGATTTTTGGTTCAATCCAAGATATACAGGATAAGAGTCATTAGGCACTTGGAGCTGTTAAGTGTAATGTAAAAAACAAGTCAAGAAAATTTGAACTGAAGCTCTCATGACCTCCTAATTACCAGAACAGCCATTGTTTCTAATTGAATATGCAACTTCCCCACCATATTTGATTAATGATGTGTACTTGTATAAATGTCCTTGGCTGTGTCATCAATCCCGTCTTACATCTTAAATCAAATTAATCATTTTCTATGTTCCTTTTCCATGTTTCATCTCTAGGTTAAGATTGGTCTACATAAGCCAAAAATAAATTGAAATAGGATGTGCTGGAAATGTTTGATGCATATCTTTGAATCTTAGAAAATTCACCTCATGATATCCTTTTACATTTCCAGATATTTTTGAAAAGAAAATCTTAGAGGCTTGGTTCATATGATTTGCCCAGTCAGAAGCTCATAGATCAATGGTCCAGTAATTAAATATTTCTGATTACACTCTCTCAAAACAGAGACAAGAGAGCTCTCCATTTCTTACATATCCATGTCCAGAATGATAATGGAATATCATATGAAATAAACCACATTCAGAAAGTCAGTATTTAAATGTATATTAAGAACACTACTATTAAAATCAATAATCATGGGGTGCCTGGGTGGCTCAGCCAGTTAAGCTTCAGCCCTTCTTCTCAGGTCACAATATCGAGATCTTGGGATCAAGCCCCCAGTCGGGCTCCCTGATCAGTAGAGAGTCTGTTTCTCTCTCTGCCCCTCCCCCTGCTCTCTTTCTCTTGTTCTCTCTCATATTCTCTCTAAAATAAATAAATAAAATCTAAAAACTAAAATAAAATCAATAATTATTTTACATGTTACTTTTTTAACACTTTATACAATCACTGTAAATGAGTTTTATTTGTTGAGATTTATAAAAAGCCACCATTTTTAAATAATTTATTTTAAGCCACACTTGGCACCCTAAGAAATGGGAAAAAAAAACTTTAAATATACAAATATTACACAAGTTTTTAGACTATGAAATAGTAAAACATTCAAATTTCCCAAATATTAACTGCAAATAATTTTAAAATATGGTTAATTTTTTTTTAGGGTATTGAGAAAGAGTTCTGCCACAGAGGTAGAACATATTTAACTTGGAAAAAGAAAAACTGCCTTTTTACTTTTAAACAAGAGTTTTCTGTTTTAGAGCAGTGGTACTTGGCTGTTTCAGCGTAGATCTGTTTGATTACAAATCCAAAGAAAATGTTCTCAGAAAAGTCTACTTGTTTGCTCTAGGTTTAGAACTTGATGTAAGCCTCATTCGGTTGGTGAAAGCTTACTTTCACAAAGATTTCATGTTCGCAAATAACACCAGGAAATGATCCCAGTGAGAAAATTATACAAAGTCTCATTCATGGCTGAGTTTGGCTTAAATTGGTAAAATGATAATATTAAACCGTTGCTGTGTATTAGATGTACAGCAGATTTTAATTGCTCTAAATTAAGGTAAATCACCATTCTTAAAACTACTTTGTGAGTCTTTTCATGCTACTTTTTATTTTATTTTTTACTTAACACATATGTATTATTTCAAAATTATTTCTTCCAAAAAGCCTAATTCAAATGGGCCTTCTGGGGCCATAATATTTCATTGCAAGATTAATCCCATTTCCACTCTGAGCTCCATGAGCTCAATGAGCTTAGAACCTCTTTTTATTTTTCTTTGCATTCAAAAAATGATCGTGACAACTTTTCACTTAGATGTTTGTTAAATTATTTCGTATTTTTTTCCTCTCAGGAAAACCAGTTTTATTACACATAGCTTTAGAATACTTACATTTTCTTAGGCGAAAAATCAACTATCACCATTTAAAGTGACAAAACTGTTTTTATATGAATCATATAAACATGACAATTTAGGTATGCTATTTTTAAAATATATATATATTTTATTTCTTTTCAGTGCTCCAGCATTCATTGTTTATGCACCACACACATTGCTCCAAATAATACATGCCCTGCTTAATACCCATGACCAGGCTCACCCAAGCCCCAACCCCCTCTCCTTCAAAACCCTCAGTTTGTTTCTCAGAGTCCACAATCTCTCCTGGTTTGTCTCCCCCTCCAATTTCCCCCAACTCACTTTTCTTCTCCATCTCCCAATGTCCTCTTTGTTATTCCTTATGCTCCACAAGTAAGTGAAGCCTTATGATAATTGACTCTCTCTGCTTGACTTATTTCACTCAGCATAATCTCCTCCAGTCCCGTCCATGTTGCCACAAAGGTTGTGTATTCATCCGTTCTGATGGAGGCATAATACTCCATAGTGTATATGGACCACATCTTCCTTATCCATTCGTCCGTTGAAGGGCATCTTGGTTTTTTCCACAGCTTGGCGACTGTGGCCACTGCTGCTATAAACATTGGGGTACAGATGGCCCTTCTTTTCACTACATCTGTATCTTTGGGGTAAATACCCAGTAGTGCAATTGCAACATCATAAGGTAACTCTATTTTTAATTTCTTCAGGAATCTTCACACTATTTTCCAAAGTGGCTGCACCAAGTTGCATTCCCACCAACAGTGTGAGGATTCCCCTTTCTCTGCATTCTCTCCAGTACACATTGTCTTGTTAATTTTGGCCATTCTAACTGGTGTAGGGTGGAATATCAATGTGGTTTTGATTTGAGTCTCCCTGATAGCTAATGATGACAAACATTTTTTCATCTGTCTTTTAGCCATTTGTATGTCTTCATTGGAGAAGTGTCTGTTCATGTCTTCTGCCCATTTTTTGACATGATTATCTGTTTTGTATGTGTTGAGTTTGAGGAGTTCTTTATAGATCTTGGATATCAGCCCTTTGTCTCTAGTGCCATTTGTATCTTCTCCCATTCTGTGGGTTGCCTCTGCTTTGTTGACTGTTGAGGGTCCATATCTGGCCTCTCTACTCTGTTCCACTGGTCTATGTGTCTGTTTTTGTGCCAGTACCATGTTGTCTTGGTGGTCAGAGCTTTGTAGTAAAGCTTGAAGTCAGGCAACGTGATGCCCCCAGTTTTGTTTTTCTTTTTCAATATTTCCTTAACAATTTGGGTCTCTTTCGGTTCCACACAAATTTTAGGATTTGTTTTAGCTCTTTGAGAAATGCCAGTGGAATTTTGATCAGGATGGCATTGAAAGTGTAGATGGCTCTAGGAAGTATAGACATTTTAACAATGTTTATTCTTCCAATCCATGAGCATAGAATGCTCTTCCATATTTTTGTGTCTTCTTGAATTTCTTTCATGAGTGTTCTGATGAAAACTTTGAGGGCAGATCCTTTACCTCTTTGGTTAGGTTTATTCCCAGGTATCTTATGGTTCTTGGTGCTATAGTAAATGGAATCAATTCTCTAATTTCCCTTCCTATATTTTCATTGTTAGTGTATAAGAAAGCAACTGATTTCTACACATTGATTTTCTATATGGCCACATTACCAAATTGCTGTATGAGTTCTAGTGGTTTTGGGGTGGAGTCATTTGGGTTTTCCATATAAAGTATCATGTCATCTGCAAAGAGAGAGAGTTTGACTTGTTTGACTTCTTCTTTGCCAACTGGAATACCTTTTATTTCTTTTTGTTGTCTGATTGCTGTTGCTAGGACTTCTAGTACTATGATGAACAACAGTGGTGAGAGTGGGAATCCTTATCATGTTCCTGATCTCAAAGGGAAGGCTGTCAGCTTTTCCCCATTGAGGATGGTATTTGCTGTGGGTTTTCCATAAATAGATTGTATGAAGTTGATGAATGTACCCTCTATCCCTATACTTTGAATTGTTTTAAACAGGAGTTGATGCTATATCTTGTCAAATGCTTTTTCTTCATCAATTGAGAAGGCCATTTGGTTCTTCTCTCTTCTCTTATTGATTTGTTCTATCACATTGATTAATTTGTGAATGTTGAACCACACTTGCATCCCATGGATAAATCTCACCTGGTCATGATGGATAATCATCTTAATGTACTGTTGGATCCTATTAGCTAGGATCTTGTTGAAAATCTTGGCATCCATATTCGTCAGGATTATTGGTCTGAAATTCTCCTTTTTGGTGGGGTTATTGCCTGGTTTGGGGATCAGGGTAATGCTGGCTTCATAAAAGGAGACTGGAAGTTTTCCTTCTGTTTCTATCTTTTGAAACAGCTTCAGGAGAATAGGTATTATTTCTTCTTTGAATGTTTGGTAGAATTCCCTAGGGAAACTGTCAGGTCCTGGGCTCTTGTTTTTTGGGAGGTTTTTGATCACTGCTTCAATCTCATACTAGATATTGGTCTATTCAGCTTGCCAATTTCTTCCTGTTTCAATTTTGGAAGTTTATAGGTTTCCAGGAATGCATCCATTTCATCTAGGTTGCTTAATTTAATTCAATAAGCCAACTTATAATACATCATTAGTTTCAGATGTAGTGTTCAATAATTTATCAGTTTCATATAACACCCAGTGCTCATCACATCACATGCTTTCCTTAATGCCCATCATCAATTACCTCATTCCCCACTCCAGGAACCCTCAGTTTGTATCCTATAGTTAAGATTATCTCAGGGTTTTTCTCCCTCTGATGACTTTCCATTCTTTTTTCCCTCCCTTCCCCTTCAGTCCTCTGCCCTGTTTCTTATATTCCACGTATGAGTGAAATCATATAAATGTCTTCTGATTGACTTCTCTCAGCATAATGCCCTCCAATTCCATTCAAGTTGATGTAAATGGTTAAGTATTCATTCTTCCCTATGTATGAGTAATATTCCCTTGTATATAAGTACAACATCTTTATCCATTCATCTGTTGAAGGACATCTCATCTCTTTCCACAGTTTGGCTCTTGTGGACAGTGCTATGAACAATGGGGTGCAGGTGCCCCTTCATTTCACTACATCTGTATCTTTGGGGCCTATACCTCATGGTGCAATTGTTGGGTCATACAGTAGTTCTATTTTTAACTTCTTGAGGAACCTCCATACGGCTTTCTAGGGTGGCTGTAAAAGCTCGCATTCCCACCAACAGTGTAAGAGGTTTCCCCTTTCTCTGCATCCTCATGAAAAATTGCTACTTCCTGTCTTGTTAATTTTAGCTATTCTGACTGCTGTGAGGTGGTATCTCATTGTGGGTTGTTGTTGGTTTTTTTTTTTTTTTTAAGATTTTATTTATTTATTTGACAAACAGAGATCACAAGTAGACAGAGAGGCAGGCAGAGAGAGAGGAAGGGAAGCAGGCTCCCTGCTAAGTACGGAGCCTGATTCGGGGCTTGATCCCAGGACTCTGGGATCATGACCTGAGCCAAAGGCAGAGGCTTTAACCCACTGAGCCACCCAGGTGCCCCACTCATTTTTTTTATTTTGATCAAAATGATCATGGTTTTGATTTGTATTTCACTGATGCCAAGCGATACAGAGCATTTTTTCATGTGTCTGTTGGCCATTCGTATGTCTTAGGAGAAATGTCTGTTCATACCTTCTGCCCATTTCTTGACTGGACAATTTGTTTTTTGGGTATTGAGTGTGATAAGTTCATTATAGATCTTGCATACTATCCCTTTATCTGATATGTCATTTGCAAATCTCTTCTCCCATTCTGTAGGTGGCCTTTTAGTTTTGTTGACTGTTTCCTTTGCTGTGCAAAAGGTTTTTATTGTTGTTAAATTATTAAGTGATTTTAATAGTCTTTCTGTCAAGAAGACATAGAATCATGGGGATGAAGTTTATAATAATCCAGATTCTTGGAGTTGCAAGTAATCAAAAATACAACTAAAGCTACTTTAAGTAAATAAGAAAATTATTGATTCCAGTAATTGAACAGCCCATGAGTATGTCTGACTTCAGGCATGTCTGGATCCAGGAGTGCCAATGATGTCACCTGAATACTCTCTGTACTTCTAAGGTATGACTCTTTTAACCTATTGATCTTTTTCTCACTGGTTAGATGGAAAAAGGTAACTTCAATTAACTACCCTCGCAGTTTATATGCAAAAGTAACTGTGACTCTATTTTGAGACCAGAAGCACAAAAATCCTGATGAGTGCTCAATTTGGCATTGCTTGAAACATATACCCATCCCTAATTTGATCACTGCCCAGGTAGATGGGGTGACAACAATGTATATTCTACTCTTAGAACTCATCCACTCTCTACTCTTTTTTTTTTTTTAATAAGGAAAATGAAGCCAGGAAGTAAATTACTTAACCAATGTTACACAGTAAGTTACTAGCATAGTTAGCTAAAATAATTTCAACAACAAACTAGGTACATAGTAGAAGACATAATATTTATCTACACTTATCAATACAATGCACATGTTCAATATATTAAAATAGTTAAACATAGAGTTTAATTTTACTGTGAGTTGTTAAAGTTCAACTTGGCATTTTTATGAAAGTATTTCTTAAGCAACTGTTTCTGTTTGGCATTTATTTGAGCATAAACAAAGATGTTAGCACTAAAAATTATAACACAAACTACCAAGCCAATGGAGTAAGTTTACTCCATTGGAGTAAGTTTATTATACTTATATAATAGATACCCTGAAGTAGATTAAATTAAAAACATTTGTATTTCTAATCTTTTTTTGTACTTACACACTAATGTTAACAGACTATTGCTATCACAAGTTTGTGAATATAGTAACTACTTAATAATCTATTTTTCACCTGACCTAAAATCAATAGTTCTTTCCAAAGCTAAGAAGTCCTACACATTTCAGTGCTTATTCACTTCTTTTGGTACTGCTCCCTCTCTCTCACCTCCTCACCCACCCCAATCCAAACTTCCTATGACTTGAGAGATTCAAGGTGACCTCCAAAAATACCTACAGCACAATGAAATACATTTAACAATGAGAAAAAGGCAGCTGGGAAATTTAAACCTAGATTTGGGTTAAGATAAAAATGTATTCCTTTAAAATCTATCATCTTTGAGGAAGAGGAGCTAAGTATTTGAATTTGAGTTTTCCAGCAATCAATAGAAAGAATTGGTATGGAACACTTCATGACTACTGTAGTAGCATGAATACAATCCTTCCATGTAACTGAATGACACATGAGGTGATAGCATGATATCAAAGCATATTTCAGAAAAAGCAAATTGATGTAGAGTCAATTTGTTGTGATCTAAATACACAAAATGTTAGATCACAAAATGTTGTGATCTAAATACCTGGTGCTCTTATTATCTGGTTAACCTTAGAATAGATTTTAGAAAACCTAGATAAATAGATAATATAGTTCTTTCCTTACTGGTTTATTAATTCATCTCATGAAAAACTTTATTTCCTTCTTTATTCTGCACACTGTGGGATCCAGGTCACAAAATATAGAAAAAGTACCTGCTCTTGAACTCATAGTCTTGGAACTGATACAGACACCAAACAAGTTTTTATAATACAATGTGATTAGTATTTTATTATAATATTTATTTTGAGATATATGTATTGTACGATATTATTGCAGAAAGTGCCAAGCTAAGGAGGTCAGAGAGGTCATCTTCATGAGAGAATATATATAGAACCAAAAAATTAGTAAGAGTCAGAGCAAGAGTTGAAATCAGAAAGGCAGTAACCAGTTCATTCAGAGACTTTAAGGCATAAGGATTTTGGATTTCATCCAAAGACAAATAGAAGCCCCTGATGGATGGTAAGTAGCAGGACAATTTAATCTGACTTGAACTTTGAAAGCCCTAACTTATAAGTCAGGAAAGCATCAATGATGATCTGCATTAGATTAGTGACAGTAGAGTTGGACAAGTGTGAATGGATTCAAGAGGGAGAAGGTAAGATTGCCAAGAGACTGGAATTTTTTGGAGAGGAGAAAGAATATGATTTTCCTTCCTGGAATTTAATAGCTTAAAAACCAAATTGCCTATTAAGATATGATAATTCGTTATCATTATTGCTTACAAGTTCTAAAAGCCATGCCATCCTCATGCAAGAGAATCTTTTCCTTCAATTCTCTCTTTTGATGGTAGGGGGAAAAATATATGCATTTTACCCAATGTGTTATCAAATTATAATTAACAAGATTTTAAAAGGGGAACTGAAATGTACTGTTGTTTTATCCTGAAGGGTATTGCCATATGATTTACTCAAAGACTGCTCCTACTGACCCTGATTTCCAAAGTTATATTAAGGGGAAAGTTGTTCACAAGCATCAATGACAGATATCTGTATAGAAACAATAAAGTTAGTCCATAATCAGCTGCTGTCCCACAGAATCAACAGACAAAGAAAAGTGCAATGAAGCTTTAAAAATAATCAATCCCATTCCTAATAGATTCCTTCACTTGTGACAAAGAATATAGCAGAATCAATAGTGGAATAGCTATTCCTAAAACCTTATATCCATGCTTTCACATTCAATATTTGTCTGGAAGACCCCAAACTGAAAATTACATATATATACATATATACATACATACATACACACATACATATATACACACATAATAAATTATATATATATAGATATTTGGGTATATATCTGTTATATATATATATATATAAATACACATTACTTGTGTATTTAAATGCATATATATATATATATTTTAAAAGCTGACATATTTTAGAAGAAATGTATAATAAGCTAAAAATTATCTAATTTGAGGCTATCATTTTGGAAAGTGAAATAAACTATATTGTAGATCCTACCATGTGTGACCATATTGTAAAGATTGTTAAGGTGAAAAAGTTGACAAGAATGAGACCTACCATTCCAAACAAAACAAGGAAATTTTCTGAGGCACACCCACTAGTGTTGTATTTTTAAATCAACTGAATTTATTAGTCCTAGGAAGTTAAGAATAAATCTTGGCAATTTCTATTTGCGTTGAGCTTGGTTTGTAAAGTTGAGAAAAACATTTAAAAATCAACTCAGAGCTGAGCTTCTAAATTTTTATTCAACAAATTTATACCAAAAAATCCATGATGCAGAATCTGTCCTTATGATTGGATTAAAAAACAAGTTTATTTATTTTCAAACATTTTTTTAGAGATTTTAGTTTTTCAGGGGTGCCTGGGTGGCTCAGTGGGTTATGCATCTGCCTTCAGCTCAGTCATGATCCCAGGGTCCTGAGATCAAGCCCCACACTGGGCTCCTTGCTCAGTGGGGAGCCTGCTTCTTCCTCTTCCTGCCATTCTCCCTGCATATGCTTTCTCTCTCTCCACTTTCTCTCTCTCATTCTCTGACAAATAAATAAATAAAATCTTTAAAAAATATTGTCTTAAATAATCTCTATACCCAACATGGGGCTCCAAACTATAACCTTGAGATCAAGAGTCACATGTTCTACTGACTGAGCCAGCCAGGCACCCCAAAATGCTAAGTTCAGATCCTATGACATGAATAGTTTTTCAAAGCCTGGATTCCTATTATCCTTTTTATAAACAAACATGATAAATATAACTTTATGTAAATCCATAAATGTGATCATACTATACATAATTCTATTGTATTCTAATTTGGCTATTTTTGTGTTGGATAACACATTTTCCTTCTTATTTTGTTACTTTCTGACACTCAGATGAACTTCATATTTACTTCTTCAAAGAATAACATACAGATATCAACAGGGATCATTTTGTGTGTGTGTTACAAAAGCAGGCACATGGACTCTTTTTTCTGGATCTTATTATTTTCAATCGACACCTTAAGAAATTTCAGTCAATTACCCCTTAAAGTCAGTCTGGTTGTTTCCTATTCATTATTTTTAGTAGTGGTATAATATTTGATAATAGTATATCAATTTTTAAGCATTTCCCTACCAATTGATATTCACTTTGTATCTTGCGTGGGGGGGGGGTAGGTGGGTGTGTATGTGAGTGATTATATAAAATTTTGTAATAAACATCTTTGGATATGTATCTTTATTTAGTGGTATTTTTATAAAATAGTTTTCTAGGAAAAAGACTAAAAGGATTAGGGATATGGTTAACATATACATATTTCTTTAATATAGCAAGAACACTTTCCAACAAAATCTCTAACAATTGACATCTTCACTAGTGATAAATTTGGACATGCCTCTTCCTACATTCCCAACAAGATGTGTATCTTGTGGGGTATTTTGTGTTTTGCCAATCTAACTAGTATAACATGCTACTTCACTGTAAATTCAATCTTCAGTTCACTGATTTCTAGTTCTATTCAGTATTATTCATATCACCAGATTCTGTGTCCTCCAAGAATTTCCTGCATGATTTTAATATTTTTCAGTTAAATTTATATTGCATTTTTAACTTGTTTTAAAATATTATACGAGATTGGGATCCAATTTTATTTCCTTCCTGATGGATAGCCAGTTGTACCAGAACCACTCATTTTAGGTCCATCTGATTCTCACGGTCTTAGTTTTTTAATTATTAAGTTGTCAACATACGAGTACTTTTTCTCATACTGGCATTTTGTATTATTTTGCTATTTTATGACATTTTGATATATGTTTAGTTATAGTAGTTTTACAGTATATTTAGGTACCCAAAAAAGCAAGTCTCTACACTTTGAGGTTTTTGTATGTTGTCTCAATTATATTCATGCACTTATTCATCAATGTGATATTCTCCCATATAATATTTAAGGGATTTAAGACTAACACAAAATACTACTTTTAACATGGTATATATCCCAACTTAATATATTTAGACATATTTTATATAGTTGGTGATCATTATAAAGCCCCACACAAATGACTTGGATGCTCAAATGGAAGAAATATGAATAGATGGAAATCACAATGAAAAAATAAGATTTAGAAAACATATCCATGAAAGAAAAAAATGACTTAAAAGGAAAAAAAGAATTACTTTATAGGAAAAAAAAACCCTCACTGATTATTAGGATGGCTTATCTATTTCTAAGATTGGGAAAAATATTCTCATATCTAGGCACATCTAGAAAAAGCCCCTACTACCTAAGATAAAAAGAAAATCATAGAAGCTTCCAGACTGAATGATAAAATTTCTTACAGCAGATAATTAGGCTGGTATCAACTTCATATCTGTTTTACTAGAAATGATGAGATACTAGAATAGCATCTATAGTATAGATTACCAAGAGAAAGGAAATACACTGCAAGACATACCAAACCAAAATAAATAAATAAAAATATTTTATATAATATATATTTTATATAATATATTTTATATATTTTTATTAATTTATATATTTTATATAATATGTGTGTGTGTGTGTGTGTGTGTGTATATATATATATATATATATATATATATATATATATAAATTTAGAAAGCAAAATCTTCCAGTCCTCTATGGGACAAAGAAGAAAGTAGCAGAACACACTCCCACGGAAGGAGAAAAAAATTAACAAACATAAAGCATCTTTCAGAAGACAGCAGAGAGCTGCTAATACAATGATAACTAGAAAGGATAAGATCCCAGAGAGGGAAGAACCTTTCAAAGATGACCTGCTTTATGCAGCAGCTAGGAATTGGAGAGTGGGAGTATTTGCCAACAGGAGGCAAACAATAGGTGGAGATTCCCGCTGTGCACCCACAGAGGTATGCCACAGTGGGGATGGAAAACCAAATGTCCTAATTTTCTCTCAAAATATTTGCTGAATCCTGGGTCTGTATATGGTTGAGGAAGGGCTTAAAATATAAGAAGAAAACCTTTGAAAAGCAATACATCACAATCAAGTGTCTCAAGAGACAAGTATCAGAATTTAAAATCTGTCAGAAGGAGATGCCAGAGAAAATAAACTGAACTTTTTTTTTAAAGATTTTATTTATTTATTTGACAGAAAGAGAGAGAGATTACAAGTAGGCAGAGAGGCAGGAGAAGAGAGAGAGGCTGAAGCAGGCTCCCCGCTGAGCAAAGAGCCCTACACGGGGCTCAATCCCAAGACCCTGAGATCATGACCTGAGCTGAAGGCAGAGGCTTAACCCAGTGAGCCACCCAGGTGCCCCTGAACTCTTAATTGAATCCCTGGATGGCCAGGGTAATCAGAGCTAAGTGTGCCTCATCTAGATCATCATCAAGGTCCCTCAGTCTCATTCTGGATAGGGTTTAAGGTGTTCAGCCACAGCTTTTTCTCTACCAGATGGACAGTAAACCTATAAGAAAATAAGGTAGTCTAGTGCATCTATAATTTTTATACCCAAATCAAGCAAAACTTAGTAGATACATGAAAAGATGGGAACACGTAATTAAAATCCAAAAGAAAAATAGATCTTAAGTATCCAATGTATACACTCTGGTAATAACTAACCAGTCATAAGAAAAAATATTAATTGCAAGGTTTAATTCTACAGATTATATATATGTTTATTACATTTAAAATACATTTCTGAGATAGTAATCCTCTAAACGAAGCACAAGTATTATCAAGCTAATCATGTCTGACTGTATTACCTTTATCCATGTATCCCCTACATTCCTTCTCATTTTCCTCTCTATAAACTTCCTGATTCCATTCATGATTTCATTGACTAGGAATATCAAGACCACACGTCACTTCAAAACCTAACCATTTTCTTCATTGCATGAAAATTGGCTTATTGTCATATTACTGGCATAAAGATGGGGCTTGTTAACTGAAATAACGAAGAATGGAGCTTGTGTATATGATTCACAGTCTAAATATTGGCTCTTTTTTGTAGACTTTTGGCTATATTCTTGGCTCATCACTTCCTTGTGATAATTAGAACATCATAATTTAATATTTTTTCTCTTTAATCTGTCTGAAATTATAAATTTCCTGTTGACCCAAAAAAGTTTCTCTCTGCAAATTATACACACCTATTTCTACTGACTTCATACTTTTCAATATCTAATGCATACAAGAGGATATAAGTATTTACATTGTATAAACAGAAATTGTACCAAAGTAAGAATCCCCTGCATACCCAGGAACTCATTGCCACATTCAATGTCATGAAGATATTCCCCTATATTTTCTTCTAGGAATTTCATAATTTTAAGTCTTTAATCTGTTTTGAGTTAATTTTTGAATATTGTATAAAGGTCCAACTTCATTCTTTTGTACATATTCAGTTTTCCCAACACTATCTGTTGAAAAGACATTACTTCCCCACTGAATGATCTTGTCACCATTATTGAAGATCATTTGACCATATACCCAAGAGCTTATTTGTCTCTACTGTATTTCATTGGTCTATGTATTTGTCTCTATGCCAGTACTACACTATTTTAGTTATTATAACTTTGTACTATGTTCTGAAATCAGAATGTTTGAGTCTTCAAATTTTGCTCTTTTTCAAAATTGTTGACAAAAATGTTCAAGGGTCCCTTGAAATTCTATATGAATTTTAGTATACATTTTTCTATATCTGTGAAAATTATCATTAAAGTTTTATTTATTGCATTAAATCTAGATTGTTTGGGGGAATGTGGACATTTTTAAGTCTTCCATTTATTAAATATAGGATTCCTTTACATTTGTTTTATGTCTTCTTTCAGTCAGCAGTGGTTTATAGCATTCAGTTTATAAGCTGTTCACTATCTTGGTTAGGTTTATTTCTAATTATTTTATCCTTGTTGATGCTATCATAAATAGAATTATTTTCTTAACCTTCTTTTTGCATTGTTTTTGCATATAGAAACACAATTTATTTTTGTGTGATTTTGTATCCTATAATTTGCTGAATTTATTAGTTTTAACACTTTATTTTTTGTTGACTCTTTAGGGTTTCATAAACATAAGGTCATCCCACCCATAAACAGAGATAATTTTACTTCTTTCTTTCCAATTTGTATGCCTTTATTTCTTTTTCTTTACCAGTTGGTCCACTTCCTCAAAGTTTGTTCTACCATCCAGGTGTTTTGGTTGGTGGCCAGGTTAGCTCTTGTGACTCGTTAATTATTTGGCTTTTAATATCATTGTTGTGTGTGTTAATAATACTAATGATCATTATTATTGAACAAATCATCAGATCAGTAAGGCCTATCCCTGCCAATATACCTGCTTTTAAAATCAGCAATTTAATGATAGAACATGTAAAGAAAATCTTTTTCCATGAAGGACAAAAATAATTTCTAACTTATTGTGGAAATATTTTACATATAGGAAAGAATAATGAATAGTATAATGAACCTCCTTGTACTCATCACCAACTGCAACAATCCTGGACAATCTTATTTCATTTATATTCCATCCATTTCTCTCCAACTCTATGCTATTTTGACTCTCAGTTATAATATCATTTTATCCACTGATATTTCAAAATATATCTGTAAAAGCAAATTAACTATAACACCATAATTATACTAAAGTTTTAATCATTTCCTCTTTAATACTATCAAATATTTGCTATATGTTCAATTTTCTGGATTAGCTCAAAAATTTTTAGGTTGGTTGTTCAAATCAGCATAAAAATAAGTCCATGTTACAATTAATTATTATATCTCTTACATCTTATATGATCTGTAAGTTCCTCCTGTCTCTAGCTTTCTTTGTAATATATATATTTTTTTAATTTTATTTTTTCAGTGTTCCAAGATTCATTGTTTATGCACCACACCCAGTGCTCCATGCAATACATGCCCTCCTTAATACCCACCTCCAGGCTCCCCCAACTCCCAACTCCCTCCCCTTCAAAACCCTCAGTTTGTTTCTCAGAGTCCACAGTCTCTCATGGTTCATCTCCCCCTCCAATTTCCCCCAACTCCCATCTCTTCTCCTTCTCCCAAAGTCCTCCGTGTTATTCCTTATGCTCCACAAGTAAGTGAAACCATATGATAATTGACTCTCTCTGCTTTGACTTAATCTCTTTCAGTCCCATCCATGTTGATACAAAAGTTGGGTATTCATCCTTTCTGATGGAGACAGAATATTCGATTGTATATATGGACCATATCTTCTTTATCCATTCATCTGTTACAGCAATGGCCACAGTCACCAAACTGTGGAAAGAGCCAAGAAGCCCTTCAGCAATATATCTATTTTTTTTAATTGGGTCATTTGTCCCAGAGGAATTTTCCATGAGACCGATTTTATGGATTGCTGCCCAGTGATATTGCTTGGCATGTTCATTCTCCCCATATCTGTTTTAAATTGTTAGCAAGATCTAGAGATTTGACCAGATAAAAGTTCAGGTGTCTTGTCTTTGTTTTGTTTTGTTTTTGTCAAAAGTATTTCACAAGTGGCCTTGGACAATTCTATCCAAAGGAATCTTGTCTGATTTTTCTCTAAGAAATAGTTCTACTCTGCTTTAGTTACCAATACTTAGAACAAATCATCCTTTACCATCAGAAAGCACTTTATAATTTTAAAATTACTTTTATATACACAAATACACTGATCTTTACTATATCCCTGTCAAGCAGGTATTATGTCTAGGATTTTATTTTATCCAGTTATAAACTAACAAACTGACCTGTTACTATTCATGAATGCTGGCAAAAAACAACAGACTCCTGGGTCAGAGAACAAGGAATGTATTACTCCTGGCACAACAATCAGCATGAACATCAGCACATTCTGCTCCTTTCTTTTCCTTCTAAGTCCAATATGAGTGGCATAGAATGGCCCAAATGGATTCTACACATTCAGTGGGTTTCTGTCATAGCTGAGTAACACTTAGCTTGGGGGATCCACCAAATTTATGGGAAGTCGTAAGCAGGCATGCTGTTTGGTGAGAAGAGGAATAATTCTCTCATCTCTCAAGTTTACCAGGTATATAAACAACCTTGAAAAATGTCCAATGGGAGAGTGATCAAAACCTTGCAGGCACACACAGAAAGACAAGTAGAATTTCTGTAGGCCCAAGGAGGATTATCTCCCAACAATAGATATGACGGACTCTTTTCTCATATGTCCAGTGAGGATATTAAGAGTCCATGCGAATTAAGGTCACACAATAAACAGCTAAATTAGGAATAAAATCTAAGCTTTCTGAACTGTTCCATGTACACTATTAAAGAGAGAACTGAAAAAAAAATCAACTTATTACAGGGAAGTAATAAGGAAACTTTTCTTTCTTTGGGATTTAAATGTAGGGGGAAATTTTAAAAATAATCCTATGCTTAAATTAAATTTAACATTTTAAATTTTCATTATTGGTATAATACAGGAAACTCCAAGATGATGTCTATGTGCTCCTAAAAGAAACAAATATAAAGCAATTTCAAGAGAACCACACTATCAATTAAATGTCACAGAGTTACTCAAATTCGAGTCCCAAGAAATATGGGCATAGAGGTGAAAATACAAAGTACACAAGGAAATAACCCATAGAAGCCAGAGGCAGCAGCCATGAAAGAACCTTAGTTAATAGAACAATTTGATAGAGATCATAAGAATCTTTAATATGTTAAAACAAAAATTCAGAAGCATAAGAAATAAATGAGACATAATAGATAACTATTTGAAAAACACTAAAACTTCAAAACATAAGAAGAATGCAATCATGAAAAATAAAATCTCAAATAATGGAATAGTTTCAGATCAGAAAAAAATTCAAAAGAGAATAAACTAAAAGATGAACTTAAAAGAATTCTCGAAAGTCAATACAGCAAGATAAAGAAATGGAGCATGTGAAAGAGATTTGCAGACATGGCAGATAGAGTGGCAACACTCATTGTTCCCACATTAAGAAATCCCAACTGAGAGTAGGAGATGAGATAAAAATTTTCTGGACTTAAGGAGACAATGTAAATCCTCAAATTTATAAATCTCAATGAAAAATAAATCCAAACCTGGACATATCACAGTCACATAAAAAGTGACAAGATTTATCATCCATGCATGATAAAAACTCTCAACAAAATGGGGTTAGAGAAAACATACTTGAATGTAATAAAGGCCGCATATAAAAAACCCACAGCTGACATCATACTCAATGGTGAAAAACTGAGAGCTTTCCCTTTAAGACCAGGACCAAGACAGGGATGTCTACTCTTGCCACTTTTATTTGACATAGTCCTAGAAGTTATAGCCACAACATTGGACACCTGTGTGGTTCAGTCAGTTAAGCATCTGCCTTTGATTCAGGTCATGATCCCAGGGTCCTGGAATCAAGTCCCACATTGGGCTCCTTGATCAACAGGGAACCTGATTCTCCCTCTCCCTCTGCCCTTCCCTACTGCTTGTGCATGCTTTCTCTCTCTGTCTCTCTCTCTCTCTGTCTCTCTCTGTCTCTCTCTCTCTCTCTCACACACACACACACACACACACACATTTTTTAAAAAATAGAAGTTATCCGGGCACCTGGGTGGCTCAGTGGGTTAAAGCCTCTGCCTTCGGCTCAGGTCATGATCCCAGGGTCCTGGGATCAAGCCCCGCGTCAGGCTCTCTGCTCAGCGGGAAGCCTGCTTCCCGCTCTCTCTCTGTCTGCCTCTCTGCCTACTTGTAATCTCCGTCTGTCAAATAAAATCTTTAAAAAAAATAAAAATAAAAAAAATAAAAAATAGAAGTTATAGCCACAACAATCAAGAACAGGCACCCATATTGGTAAAGAACATTTTACACTGCCGCCATTTGCAGATGATGTGATACTATACATAGAAAATCCTAAAAGATTCCACCAAAATACTACTAGAAATAATGAATTTAGTAAAGTGGCAGGATGCAAAATAAATACCCAGAAATCAGTATGAGTTTCTAATAAGAACGACAAACTTGCAGAAAAAGAATTAAAAATAAATAAATAAATATCATTTACAACTGCACAAAAAGAATAAAACAATAAAGTAAGGTAAACTTAACCAAACTTGTAAACTTAACCAAAGTTGTACTCTGAAAACTATAAGACTTGAATGAAAAAAATTGAAGATGAAACAAATGGAAGGATATTCCATTGTTCATGGATTGGAAGAATTAATATTGTTAACATGTCTGGATTACACAAAGAAATCTACAGAGTCAGTCCAATCTCTATCAAAATACCAACAGCATTTTTCACGGAATCAGAATAATAAAATTTGTGTGGAACCACAAAAGACCCTGACTAGCTAAAACAATTTTCAAAAAAAGGAACAAAGGTGGAGATATCACAATTCCAGAATTCATGATATACTACAGAGCTGTAGTTATCAAAACAGTATGATACTGGCACAAAAATAGACACATAGGTCACTGAAGCAGAATAGAGGGCCCAGAAATAAACCCATACTTATATGGTCAATTAATCTAGAAAAAGGGAGACAAGAATATACCTTGGAGAAGAGACAATCTCTTTAACAAATGGTGCTGGGAAAACTGGATAGCTAAAGGCAAAAGAACAAAACAGGACCACTTTCTAACACCATACATAAAAAATAAACTCAGAGTGGATTAAAGATCTAAATGTGAGACCTGGCAGATAAAAAATCCTAGAAGATAAACACAAGCAGTAAATTCTTTAACATTAGCCATAAGAACATTTTCCTACATGTCTCCTAAGGCTAGGGAAACAAAAGTGAAATAAAACTATTGAGACTACATCACAATAAAAAGACTTTGCCCAGTAAAGGAAATCATGGAGAGAACAAAAAGCCTACGGAATGTGGGAAGATGTTTGCAAATGATATATCAGATAAGGAGTTAATATCCAAAATAAATAAAGAACTTACTTAACACCAAAAAAAAAACCAATCTGATTAAAAAATCAGCAGAGGACCTGAATAGACATTTTTCCAAAAAAGACATACAGATGGCCAGCAGACACATGAAAAATGGCTCAACATCACTCACCATCAGGAAAATACAAGTGAAAACCACATTGAGATATCACTTTACACCAGTTAGATTGGCTAAAATCAAGAAGACAAGAAACAAGTATTTGCAATGATGTAGAGAAAAAGGAAACCTCATGCACTCTTGGAGGAAATGTAAATTGGTACTACCACCATGGAAAACAGCATGGAGGTTGCTCAAAAAATTAAAAATAGGAATACCATATGATTCAGAAATTCCACTATTGTATATTTACCCAGAAAATATGAAAACACTAATTCAAAAAGATATATACATCCTCACATCTACTGTAGCATTATTTATAATAGACAAGACATGAAAGCGAACCTAAGTGGCTATCAATAGATGGCCGGATAAGAAAAGTGTGGCATATATATTGGAATATATATATGGAACTTTGGCATATTATGCCACCATAAAAAGGAGATCATACCATTTAAGACAATATGGATGGACCTGAAGGGTATTATTGAAATAAGTTGGACTGAGAAAGACAAATACTATATGACTCCACTCATAAATTGGATCTTAAAAAATAAACAAAAAGCAGAATCAGCAGTATAAATATGGAGAACAAACTGATTGCTGCCAGACAGGAAGGGTGTAGAGGTTGGGCATAATGGGTGAAGGTGAGAGGGAGATAAAGGCCTTCAGTTGTGGAACGAGTAACTCACAAAAATAAAAAGCAGAGCGTAAGGAATACAATCAGTGGTATTGTAACAGTGATGTATTGAGACAGATGGTAGTTCTATACTTGTGGTGAACATAATATATAGACTTGTCAAATCATTAAGCACTACAGCTGAAATAAATGTTATATCCTGTGTCAATTATACTAAAAAAATAGAGGTTTGGGGACACCTGGGTGGCTCAGTGTGTTAAAGCCTCTGCCTTAAGCTCAGGTCATGATCCCAGTGTCCTGGGATCGAGCCCCACATCGGGCTCTCTGCTCAGTGGGGAGCTTGCTTCCCTTCCTCTCTTTCTGCCTGATTGTGATCTCTGTCAAATAAACAAAATCTTAAAAAAAAAAAGAAAGGTTTTAAAGGCAACCTGAGAAAACAGATTACCTATAAAGACCTCAGAGAAACAAATATATTCATCAGAAAAAATTGATGCCAGAAAATAATGTAATATTTTCAAGCTGAGATAAAAATTATTAAAATAAATTTTATAAGATGCATAACCATTCAAAAGTGAGATGAAAAAATACAATCTTTCTTATTTATAAAAATCTATAAATATCACTCAGATCTAAACTGAAAAAACAAATGGTATGGAATCAGAAAATTAAACCAGATAGGACATAGATTGAGTAATTTGTTAACTCCTTCAACACAAATTTATTGAGCATCTACTATGTGCTACTGAGATTATAACTATCCACAAAGCAATAATGTCTATTATTTTCTCTAGTTAAAATGACTAAATCATGTAATTATAATATGAGTGGACTGTTTTTCATGATTTTGATCTCCTTTTATAGTACAGTTTAAAAGCATGTTCAGTATTCTTCTTCTCAGTCTCTTAACAATCACAGTCTGTGGTAAGCATGATCTTTACCTCTGATTCTGAACCAATACACAGATGGTCACTGACTTATAGTGGTTCAACTTATCATTTTTTCAGCATACTCTCTGGAGATGTGTAGAGACAGTAAGCCACAGCTCTGGGTTGGCCATATGATCCCAAGAGTAAATAACCCATACAGTGACAAATATTCTGTACCCATAGAACCATTCTATTTTTCACTTTCAGTACCATATTTAATTACACAAGATAGTCAATATATTATATAAATAGGCTTAGTGTTAGCTGAGTTTGCCCAACTGTAGGTTAAATGTTCTGAATATATTTAAGGTAGACTAGACTAAGCTATATTGATAGGTTAGATGTATTAAATGCATTTTCAACTTATTATATTTTCAATTTTCTATGGGTTTATTGGGACAGAACTCCATTGTAAGCTGAAGAAGATCTATATTTCCTCTTATGAAGCAATAAATCCTACGCAATCCCACTATTTTAATCCCTTAGAACCACAGACTGAATTTTCTAGTATAATGCTCTCATCCAACCAGAATGCAGCAAACACAATTAACTGAACTCGATTTGAATTGAATTAAACTGATCTAAGTATACCTGTCCTTAATCGATGGCAGAAATAAAGGTAGACCAATATAAACATTATAGAGTAATAGCAAACAGTATAAACATTATAGAGTTGAATTTGGGACTGAAGAAAGACAAAGACATTTCCAAAGGCATCTACCTTCCCTCCACTCTTTTGGTATTCTTAGAGACAATCTTAGATGGATAGCACATGTAAAAATAGCTCACACCTGAAGGGTTAGATCACAAAGAGCAAACAGATCAAAAGCAGGATGTGGCTCTGCATTTTATAATGTCTAAAGAGAGAAAGGTTTCTTGGTTCATTAACCATACTTCACTCATTACTTCCAAATATTACAAGTGCATGACATCGTCTTTGTCCTTGAAAAAAACAGCTGTAATTTGACTAGATCTGTCATCAATGTTGCTAAATGACAAGAGAGAAAATTACACAGCTGATGTAACTGTGTAGCCTAACTGTTTTTAAAGTAACTCTTCACAGAATAATGGTACACATTCTATCTTTATACAGAAGACAGAATCTTAGGACAGAAGGATGGGGCTGCAAATGGTTAGGATTTACCACCCAACCCTTACCACTGATTGTTAAGCAGTAACATGATTCAAATAATTATCATTGAGGATAATAGTGCTGGAGGAGGCTTTAAAGGTATCTACTCCAACCACCTCACTTTATACACAAATGAAGAAACTGAGGACTCCA
>PISX010018270.1:0-41066 GCA_004024625.1 Mellivora capensis | reverse complement strand
GCAACATGGACGGGACTGGAAGCGATTATGCTGAGTGAAATAAGTCAAGCAGAGAGAGTCAATTATAATACGGTTTCACTTATTTGCGGAGCATAACAAATAACAGGGAGGACATGGGGAGATGGAGAGGAGAAGGGAGTTGAGGGAATTTGGGGGGGAGATGAACCATGAGAGACTATGGACTCTGAAAAATAACCTGAGGGTTTTGAAGGGGCGGGGGGTGGGAGGTTGGAGGAGCCTGGTGTGGAGGGCACGCATTGCATGGAGCACTGGGTGTGGTGTAAAACTATGTATGAATTCTGTTACGCTGAAAAGAAATTAAAAAAAAAAAAAGTGAAAAGAAAAAAAAAAAAAGAAGAAGAAATGGCAAGAGTGGACATCCTCATTGTTTCCTGATCTTAGGAAGAAAGTTTTCAGTCTTTCACTGCTAAGTATGATGTTAGCCAGGGTCATGTCTTATTTTTGTTTTTGTTTTAAAGATTTTATTTAATTGACAGAGAGAGACACAGTGAGAGAGGGAACACAAGCAGGGGAGTGGGAGAGGGAGAGACAGGTTTCCTGCAGAGCAGGGAGCCGGATATAGGGCTCTATCCCAGGACACTGTGATCATGACCTGAGAGGAAAACAGATGCTTAACAACCAACTGAGGCACCCAGGCGCCCCATGTTTTTGTTTTTGTTTTTGTTTTTTAATCAGTTTGAATAAGTCCTCTTTTAAAAGGTCCTAGTTTGTTCAGTGCTTTTACCATGGAAGAATCTTGGATCTAATTTTTTTAAGTTGACATTAAGCAGCCAGTATTCAACACTGATAAACAAAATGTTCAATCAAATTACACTACTACAATTTAGGTTTTAAAAAATGGTATTATCCTGAAGTTCTCTGGTATTGAGAGCAAGTGAATTGATTCTGAAGTCAGTCCAAAAAGAAGCAATCCCAAAATATTGAGTAACTGTAACATGCTGATAATTAGTGATAATCCTATAAAAGTAACTATTCAGAAAAAGAGTATGCTCCTTACTTTATAACCACATTCTATATTCTAGCGCTAACTCTTTAATGTTTGGAGCCAAGAATGCTACAAATGCTGCTGCTTCTTCTTCTTCTTCTTCTTCTTTAAGATTTTATTTATTTGACAGAGAGAGAAAGAGATCACAAATAGGCAGAGGGGCAGGCAGAGAGAGAGGGGGAAGCAGGCTCCCTGCTGAGCAGAGAGCCCAATGTGGGGCTTGATCCCAGGACTCCAAGATCATATAGAAATTGCATGAGTATTTGTTCAATGAATGCATAAATTGTAATCATGGTGATTTACAAAACATTTGATCCCTATATCCTATATAGAAATTGCATGAGTATTTGTTCAATGAATGCATAAATTGTAATCATGGTGATTTACAAAACATTTGATCCCTATATCCTTCCTCTGGAACTTTCCAAAATAACCAGTTTCAAGTTTCTGATGCTTAAGAATTGTCATAGCACATTTTAAGTGGCTATTTCAAACTTGTCAGTCCCAGATAAGACCTACTTACAAACTGTGGTACAGTTTCATTTGGTCTCTAAAAAGCTACATTGTTTCACTGCTGCTGTGGCCATCATTCTTCTCAGTTCTGGGGAGGCAGTGAGTGAAAAAACTCAGAGAGCTCTAACTCTCATGGAGTGTGGACTTTAGTATGGGGAAGATACATTGTGAATACATAAAAAAGATAATTTCAGAGAGGGGCTGTTGCTACAGAGAGGAAAGAATATCCTAATATGATGTGGAATGACTGGGACCTCCTTGATGAGTGGGAAGTAGAGGAGAGCACTGTCTTAAAGAGGAATTTTAGGGAAGGGTGGGCTTGTCAGGTAATATATAACTTATCTCTTAAGAAACATGTACTGTTACTTTTAAAGACCTCTGTGGTTCTCCATTGTTTATTTATGAATGAGATGTCAGTTTGAGAAAAGCCTTGACAAGGAGTGATAAATTGTAACTTGTATGGTTTACATACCAAATAATCTTAATCCAAAGAATGATGATGATAACACATTTGCATAGTATTTGATAGCTTTTTTTTTTCTTTCAGCATTTTCACATTTGTTGCCTCTATTGAGCCTTAGGACAATCCTTTGATAGAAAATAAAACACTGTATTATTCTAAAGTTTATAAAAGAAAAACTAAGTTCAAAGAGTTTGAGTAAACTATGTATAACACAGTTGGCAAGTGATAAAATTCAAACCAAAACTAAGGTTTCCTACCTAATTTAATTAACACCTTCAATGTTTTGTTATTTCGAACTGACCAGGTATGATTATTGGGGAACTTCTGGCATAAATTCTTAGGAATACTTACTTTATTTTGATTGTTTTTAAAGTTTTTTGTTTGTTTGTTTTTAATGAGCATAAGAGAGAGATAAAGAGAGATAACAAGCAGGGGGAACAGCAGAAGGAGATGTAGAAGCAGGTTCCCTGCTGAGCAGGGAGCCTCATGCCTCATGCGGGGCTCAATTCCAGGATCCCTGGATCATATCTTGAGCCCAAGGCAGATGCTTAACCGTAACTGACTGAGCCACCCAGGCATCCCTACTTCTTGATTTTATTTTATTTTTTTTCCTACTTCTTGATTTTAAAAAGGCACCACAATTATTTTCAATGTGTTGTCCCTGGACAAGCAGCATTGTCACCTAGGAACATGGAAATGCAAATCCTCAGACACCCACCTTAGACCAACTGAATCAGAAACTCTGGGAGTGGCGCCCAACAGTTTGTGGTTTAGCAAGCCTTCCAGGTGATTTTGATACATGCTATAGTTCGAAGTTACTAACTTAAAAGATAAGTAATGACTATCCCCAGATTTCTTGTTTTTTTTTTAATTGAAAATAAATATTTAAAGTTTATTTTTAACTTCATTTATAGAGATAAAATTATTATATAGATAAAAATTTACAAAGATGTATAAATATGACCATTTAATTCATGTCTTTTAGAGAAATCTGAAAAAAATTCACACAAAATAGTTGCAAAAATTTGTAACATCTATTTTTGTTAAGCAAGAGGTAAAAAAAAATCATACTGTGCATATTCCTGGTAGAAATATGATTCTAAATGTGATTTCATATATCAGAATTCTCTTCCTTGGGAATCTAGATGAAATAAATAAAATTCTTAGTGTGTAAGTAAATATTACAAGGAGGTTTACTGCAACATGCACTATACACTATAACATATACTTCTACTCTATAAAGAGATCCACAGTGGTAAGTAACTAAAAGTAAAGTGAATTCCTATCAGTGAGTAAATAGTTAAATTATGGTGTATCATCACATTGAATAATTTGTAGCCATTTAAAATAATTAGTTAAAGGTACTCAGATAGACTAGAGACACTGTCATTACAGTTGGGCAAAAACTGCACCTTTCTGGAAGATAAACAATGACAGACCATCTATGCATACACATGTCCTTAATTATATGAGAGAAGAGAAGAATATGACAAAAAATGCATTCTAAGTTCTTAAATGGCATAACCATTGGGGCAGGGACTAATTGCTAATGTGAAGTAGATAAAGGTCATAATTTTATCATTATATGTTTTTACCAATTATAGCTGTCTGGCTGAATAACCCTTTAATCTCATCCTGCCCATCCTATAAGCAAGTCATAAGGATAGATAAGAAGCAGCATACTACAATAGTTAAGACCTAAATTCTGCAACCTTAATGCTTAGTCTGAATCCAGGCTCTACTACCAATGGCTATGTAGCTTAAGAAACACTCCTTAACCTTTCTGTGGCTCAGTTTCCCTTCCTGTAAAATGAGAACATAGGCCCTATATCACAAGCTTGTTGTAAGAATTAAGTAAGTATAGGGCACTTGGGTGGCTCAGTCAGCTAAGCATCTGATTCTTGATTTCAGCTCAGGTCATGCTGTTGGGGTCATGAGATCAAACCCCACATTCAGCTCCACTCTGGGCATGGGGTCTACTTAAGATTCTCTCTCTCCCTCTCCCTCTGCCCCTCCACCCCACTCTCAAAAGAAAAAAGAGAAGAATTAATTAAGCCAATATATGTACAAAGGTTAGTACTATACCTATCACTGTTCTATATGAGTGAGTGTAAGAGTTACTGTAATAATTAGCTTACAAAGTATTTAGTTTTATACAGCTTACACATCAAACAGAAACTATCACGATCATTATTATTATTAAACCACATATAGAATATACATAACAGACTTGGTACAAAGCAGGTATTCAAAAATTAGTGTCGGTTCTGAAGATATAAATAGTCATCTTCCTTCTCAAAGAACATATTTTACTACTATCACTCACTCTTCCTTCTCATCCCTCTTCTCTCAACTTCCCGAGAATAGAAAACTTTATTAGTTTCTACTGTAGACTGGCATTTCTTAAACAAGTAAATAAAGGCTTTTATTTCTGATAACTAGAGGGAAAGAGGATTAACAAAAGATGTCCATTAATTTATTTGTTCAGCAAATATTAGCAAGTGACTATTACTGCTGGCACAGTGAAGGCTCAGGGAAACAAGCAGTGATGAGGGAGGAAAGGTTCTCTACCTACTGGTTTATATCATATTAATTATTTAATGTAAATTACATTATGTGCTACAAAGGAGAAATAGAGAATGAAAAGAGAGCACAAGTCAAAGAATTCAGAAAAGGACAAAGAAACTAGGCAGAGGCCAGAGCCCCTTGGGTTCTGCAGGCCACATTCAAGGTATTAGATGTAGCAAAAGCACAAAGGGAAAGCACTGGAAGTGACATAAATCAGAACTGCCTTTTTAAACAGTTAAACATGATGGATTGAAAATGTATGTGTGTTCCTGCCTGTTCTGAAAAGACACTGAGATGACAATAGAGCAGTATAAAGCTATCAACTCAAAAGGACAGAAAGAAAAGGAAAGGACACAGGAGATGACATAAGGACAGAAGCTGTCAAATGGTTTACAAGATGGAAGCGGTGAAGGAGTAGTGACTGAGCAGAGGGAACTGGAACTTCTAAACCAGAAGCAATGAGGCCAGAGTCTCAGAAAAACTCAGAAATGGAGGTACCTCATACTGACTCCACAGAGGATGGCAGTAGAGGGAAAGGCTAAAAACGCAGGGAGTGTCACTCTGAATGTGTCTAGAGGCTCAAGTCTCCATCCATACAACTCCTTTGGTCAGATGGTGACCTTTCTCCAAACTTGCAAGTAAAATAATTTTCCCCTGAAGATATCAAACTAGAAAAGCTCCAGACTTAAGGCACCAGAACTATAAGAGGCCAGAACCATGAGCGGCTACAGATTAGAAAATAAAAGCAGATCGACTTGAGTTATTGCCCCATATCCCTAACAAAAGATAGATAATCCTTCTTGATATTTGGGTGTGTTCCAATTCAAAATACTCTGAGTGACCTTGCAGTGCAGCCCCTGGTTATAAGCCTTATTAATATACTTGGGGCTTCAACTCCATATCTTCATGGTGAATATTTATACTTCATTATTTAGAGGAGCAAACACCTGAGAAACTTTTACAAGAAGAAGAACAACAACAAAACAAAACCAAGTTATTCAGAGAAAAAAGACACAACCTAGAAGCAGGGTAGGGAGCAGTTAAAAATATATAATTAATATGGTCAGATAAATAAGCACAGACTGTATCCAAAAAATAAGTAACCCAAACAATCAGTAAACAAAAAAAGTATATATATCTTTGAACTCTAATAGCTGAAATTGTAGTGATTTGATAGAAGGCTCAGGAAAGAAAGCCAAGGAAATCTCCCAAAACTTAGAGCACAAGGACGGGGTAATAGAGATGGAAAGTAGAGGAGAAAGGAAAATTAGCGGTTCCATCCTGGCAGTCAAAGATTCAACAAAAAGGAGTTCCGGAGAGGAACTACCCAGAAAAACAGAAGGCAGAGAATTACTGAAGGAATAAATCATTAGCATTTCTCAAAATCAAAGGATTCAAAGCTCAGTCCGTTTGAAGTGCTCACTAAGTATCCATCAGGATGAATGAATAAAATGAACACGCTGGAAAGAGAGGAGACACCAAACCTTCAGAGTGATGAATCAGGCTGACCAAAGGATCTGGAGTCAGAACAGAAATGGACTTCTCAGTTAGCAATGCCCATCCATGCAAACCAGAAGTCTGGTCATCTTACCAGCTGGGAGTGAGTGGTGATGCCACTCTCCAAATTAAGGAATACAGGAGCAGGCCCAAGTATGTAGAGGCAATTAGAATTGGGCTTATATGGATCTGAGCAGCAGAATACAGAAAAGCAAGATAGGAAGGTTTAAGTAAGTTACAATTTAATCCTTGTCTCTGATCTTCATCCAGACTGAGCTCAGCCATTCTGAAATTTCCTCATTTACCCATCTTCTCAGTGCCTGATATGGGGGTCAAGTAATATTTGAAATTACAGTCTCAGGAATGATTCCCAAATTCCCCTTACCTTAGAGAGATCTCTACCTAAGAAGTGAATCCCTCCCCTCCAGATTTTGAAAGAGCCATGGAAAGGGGAAAAAGAAAGACTTGAGAGAGGATTGAACAATCAGGGAGATCATAGTGTTAACCATGTAAAATTACCTCTCAAGAGGCTGGCTTAGCTTATAGGGATGGCAATGAGTACTCATGGGCTCTTCAACTCCATACCAATTCCTCCTCTACTTAATGCAGAAATCATTCAGAAGAAAGCTGTGTCAGAGACCTACCTGTATATTTTGACTATCAATGCCTCATTTATCACTTAGTATAGCAATTGGTGCTTGGTAAAATCAGTCTAACCTGCTCTCCCCTCCTTTACTATTTCAGCAACTCCTTCAGAGTATGGGTGGGGAAGTAAATGCAAATCTTTATTGCTTGGATTATTTGATGGGTAGGCTCTTGTTAGTTGAAATAGCTCATAAACATCTCTTAAATGTTTATTGAAATTTATTGAAATTCTTGTCATATTATCCTTCAGCATTGAAAATAATGACCTTGAATGCAGTTTTTACATTTCCCACACCTCTTACCAGAGCTGTTAATAAGTGACAAGGAAAAAACTGGTTTGATTCACCTGTTAATGAGCTATATGAGATGGTCTAGTGAAGAAGGGGAAAAAAAAAAACACGTTAAGATATTAATTTTAAATGAAAGCAAAAATATTTCAGACAAATTCAGAAAAATGAATATACAAGTGAAATTAACTCTGCTTGTTGTGGAAACACAGGTGAGAGGAGCAACAGGCCAGGAACAGCATAAACAAATACCAGGAAAGTTTTATTCAGAATTCATTTACCTAATAATATTGAACACCAAAATCAAACATTAGAGGGTCATGAGAGAGACCTGCGTTACTCCACTTAAGCAATTAGAGTCTGCAAGTAGTATAGAGATAAATTACTCACTTGGATTCCCACACAACTGTTTGCTCATACAGTAAATATGAAAGAACAGCATTGCATTTCAGGTCGTCTTACATGGATCTATCTAGACTGTGGAGGACTAGAAGGCAAGGACAATTAGAAAGGGCCCTATTAAAGTGTGTTACTTTGTTTCAAAGATACAGTAGATATTTAATATTTTTTGACAATGAAATTATTTCAAAATAGTCAATCTTATCTAAAAACCATTCAAATCAATATGCATAAAAACAAAAAACAAACAAAGCCTGCAGAGTTTAGTTTGTCTTGATTCATGATAAAAATAGTCCTGGTTATACCAATTGTCCTATGAATCAGGTCAAAATGATTCAACTAATGAATGCTTAGCTACTTGGATGCTATGCCTAGTATTTATAGTAAATTTACCACAGTGTCCTTACACAGGAAATAATTTATCATAAACTGCCTAGCAGTTTAAAATAAGATTACTTACTCTACTAGTGTAAATACATTAACAAAGTCCTGATATTCCACTTCAAAAATAAAGATCCCCACCTAATAAAGTTTAAATAAATCTTTAGGTTATAAGAGGGTATCAAACTATGTCTCAAAACAATTTAAGAACAATATAAATCCATTTACTGTAACCTTGTGGCACACACTTACTAACATTATTTTGTAGTTGTAGCTCCATGAGTGCTTTTCACCCATTTGCATCAGAGAATTATAAGAACAGATTGAAAGAAGGACCTGAAAGCAATTTCAAGGTTAAACATAGGGGTGTGTATGTGTGTGTGTGTGTGAGAGAGAGAGACAGACAGATTTGAACTTCATTCCCCTCCCCTTTAACACTCATGCCTTATTATAGTCAGTATTGACGTGCAAAAGTGATAAAAAAGACAAGTTGTGCATTCTCAATTGCCCATTACGGATCAGTCGACCGTGAATATTGACACAAGCAACATTTCGTTTTGCACAATATCTAACAGAGTTTAAAGAAAGAAAAAAATCAAAGGCAACAAATTAAAATCTGACTAAAGAATTTCTGCATAAAGAAAAACTGAATTGGCTAAATAGGAAATTTATCTTACTGTGAATTTCAGTGATAGCAGTAAAAAGAACTCTCGGATTAAATTTTGTCTCTAAAACCATCATCGTTAGAAATCACTTTAAACATGCTTTCCAGGCACATCTTTCTTTTCTGTATAGACGTCTGGCTTGATTATTCATCTGTTCATTTTTTTTAATTTAACTTATTCAGTTTATATTCACTTGAAATGACTTTTCAGAAAAGTAAAACCCGAGAAACCAGAGAGAGCAGCATACATGTGTAGCAGAGTTGGAGAGGTAGAGGACTGAGGTTCGGGTGGGGGCGGACCGAGGCTGGGAAAAGTACGGAGAAAACGGAGATTTCTCTAATCCCCGCCCCGCTGCATCCAGTACCAGGGACCCCAGCAGGGGCGCGAGGCCGCCTGTCCTCCGGGGCCAGCTCCATCCCCAGCTCGGCGGGGAGGGGGCGCTGCGGGGACCGCCACGGGTCGTCCAGGCCCGCGCCGGGCTGCGATTGGACGCGCCGCCGCCAGGCACCGGCCAGAAGCACAAACACGCTTGGAAGAGGAGGGGGGCGTTCTAGCGAGCCCGGGGCTTAGGCTTTTTTACGTCTCCCCCCGCCTCGCCCCCCCGCACTCCATGCCGGCTCTCTCTCTCCAGCTCGCCTCGACTGGCTGGCACGGCGGGAGAACTGGCGCAAACCTCGCCGCCGCAAGCCTCGCGCGGGTTCCAGCCCCAGCCTCTCCGCCTTCCCCGGCGCCCTCCACTCCTGCCATGGGGCTAACGTGCGGCCCCTAAGAGTTGCCGCCTCTGAGCAGCGCACTCTCCCGCCCATCTCCCCGCGGGCGGGCGATGGCTTAGGGCGCCCGAGGGGCCAGCCTAGAGGTAACGGGAAGGGGAAAGGGACGGCTGAGTGGGGAGTAAGAGGCCAAACAATGAGTTTCCACAAGGAGGACGGAGTGAGCAGCCTGTGCCAGAAGGCGCTACACATCGTCACCGAGCTGTGCTTCGCGGGCCAGGTGGAGTGGGAGAAGTGCTCGGGCATCTTCCCCCGGGACAGGGGCAGCCAGGGCGGAAGCAGCACAGGTAACCGGGGAGGGCTCCTCTCGCTTCCGCGCGCCCAGCCGGGACCCCGCGCGGCGCCAGGCGTCTGTGGGACGCCGCACCTTCCTACCTTGCTCCTTCTTTCCGCGCAGCTCCTGGAGACTTCGAGCGTGGGCTGTTCGGGTTTGGCGTCCTCGTCTCCACCTGCCCGGCTTCTTCCACTTCCCTAGTCTGCTCGGTGCCCGCCGCGCCGTCCCTACTTGCTCCCCGGCTCCCGCACCTCCACTCCGCCGCTCTCCCACGCCTGCGGACTCCCCTCCGGGGTGGCAAGGCGAGCGCGGGCGGCTGCGCCCAGCTGGCTTACCCAGCGCTGCCCGCGGGAGCCGCTCGCCCGCGGGACTAGCGCTGCGCTCTCTCATCTCGCGGGTCGCGGGTCGCGAGCTTGGGTAAGGGGCCAGACCCGAGAATCCCAGCTTGGAAATGGGGCTGCCTTGGATTCCGGGAGCGGAAAGGTTCCCAGGAGGGGTAACTAGGAGCTGCAACCTGTCGAGCATTTGACAGTGTCCAAGTCCCTTTATTAAGTATGATTTTGTAGGGCTTCTTGAACGTTGGCAAAACAGCAGGGCTTATTGATCCCATTTTTTTCAGGCGGCAATTAAGGCTCTGGTCACATATAAAGCGGAAGGACAAAAAAATTTATAAATCCTTTCCGCACACATGGCCTTATACACACCCAAACACACGGGCATTCTCCCTCTCCGTTCAGGAAACTTGTAAAAAAAAAAAAAAATGGGGTGGGATGGAGAAGGACATCGACCGTCAGAAATCTGTAGGTGGAAAGTAGCCTCAGGCGACAGGTTTTTCTCGGGGAGTGGGGGGAACGGTATCAGAACTACTGTTTGGTCACGCTTGGGTAGGTTTGTTTTGTTTTGTTTTGTTTGAGAGACAGAGATCTCAAGTACGTGGAGAGGCAGGCAGAGAGAGAGAGAGAGGAGGAAGCAGGCTCTCCGTGGAGCAGAGAGCCCGATGCGGGGCTCGATCCTAGGACCCTGGGATCATGACCTGAACCGAAGGCAGAGGCTTTAACCCACTGAGCCACTCAGGTGCCCCTTGGGTAGGGTTTTAACCACCTGCGCAATGTTTGGTTTCTGCAGCCTGTTGTGCTGTTCACACGAACGAGAGGGACTCCAGAGTTGCGGGCCGCGTGGTTTCAAGAGTCCCTTGCGAGGGTCACTTGTTGCTTTGGGAGACAAACACACACTGGTTTCGGGATTTGGGGCATCGGGCTGGAAGATTGCCATTCCTAATGTGGGTCTCGTTTCTCCCTCTTTGCTCTACAGTCATTGTTCTCTCCCGGCGGGGCTTCGTAGGTTGAGGGTAGCCAGGGCAACAAGTAAGAGCCGGACCGCTCAACGCGAGTGGAGCACGACTGCAGAAAGCCTGGGAAGGCGGTCAGGAGGACACTATTAGTGACTCTCTCCTGCCCACCACCACCGCTGAAGGAAAGGGAAAGGAAATGGAGTGTGTTGGGGGGGGGGGGCGCGGTGGGGGTGGTGGATAGATGTGGTTTATTTACATACCATTTTGTAAACGGAGTATCTTTGGGGTTTTCAAATTTTCTGGTCATGGCCCCAGAAACCAAGGGAAGCTTCTTTCTATCTGCAGAGACTGCTACTTGGACCCGGAGCAGAATGACACATATAATGGGTGCTGTCCACATGCTGGAAACTTAGACATTTTGCGAATATACAAACACAAGTCTTTATCTCTTGTTCAGTGGGCGTTAATTCCTAGGAATGTCTGAAAAAACTTAGTGGAAGGGACTGGTGAATACTGTGTATATGCGCGTCCTGTGTGTGGTTGCTAAGCATGAGATAAACCCTCAAAATAGTGTGACCTTAAAAGTCCTCTGTGGTGCTATTGGATAGTCTTCTGAACTGTCTTTAGCAATATACATGCTAAAGATAAGACTCAGAGGAGGGGGTAGTGGAAGAAATTAGAGTATTTAAACTTAAAGACCTATAATTTGTTCATTTAACAGTTGATGCTGTGATCCAACTGTTTGTGATCACACACCATGTAGTGGTTTCCTGGGTCTCAGATTGTCTGGTAATGAGGACAATTTGTGAAGGTTGGAAACCAATTACTAGCTTATAAATCTTTCTAAGTACACAACCATATAAACTTAAGGTACAACACAGTATACTAATTGCAGAAAGGGTTTGGGCTTGTTCTAAGCAATACAAGAAGTAGTTGTAGTCCTCATTCCTTTTGGACTTTTTGGATGCTTGGATAGAAAAAAGTGGGGAAAAACTAGTCTAAAACAATTACATGGATATTTTTCTCCTGTTCAGTGAAATATATATACTATCCAAATGGGGTATTTGATTTAATATATGAATATATTTTGAGTGGCTACCACTAAAGAAGACATTCTATTAGGTTGTATATTAGATACAAAGATGCCTAAGATTACTTTACATATTCTATTTGTAAATCTATGCAACAATCAGAATAGAATACTTTAACCCACAAATCAACTTCCAACACCAATTGATAATGGTGAATAGGATCAGCTATTATTTACTGAATCATTGTATTAATCAGCCACTCAGCTTCACATTATTCGTTTTCTTATAACTTATGCACATGTGCCCTTTATTATAGGTCCCTAAATAAAAACACTTCTCATAGGTGATCCTTCTACTCACTGTTTGTTTAATGGGAAACACATTGGTAGGAGGACATCGACATTGAATGGTACAGTGGTTATTTACTTTGCATGTTAATCAGCCCTGCCCATATGGTGTCAGTTATTCAAAGGTTGCAGTGACAATTGCAAGCTTCCAGATTGAGTGTATTTTTAGATTCCTTCACATAGGAGTAGAAGGAGAGAAATTCCAGTAATCCCAATTAAAGCTATTCTACATTGAAGAACTAATGAATCAGGTATATAAATAAGATATTCTCCTACTGGTTTTTCAGATGCCAATAAAAACATCCTTTTTTTAGTTTTTAGATAACAGCAGTAGCAGAAGCAACAACAATGTTTCTGGCATTAAGGATGTACCAATCACGTAGACCAATGCCATGTTTTCATAAAATTTATGAAGATGTAGATTGCATCTGCCAACACTAGTTAGTTTACTTTCTTGGAATAGTTTGTTAGAGACATTATTGATGTCAACAGTACCCCTTCTCTAGAAAGTTCATCATATGCAGTTTTTAGAAAATCAAATTTTTGCCCTCTTTTTACCACTGATACTCCCCTCTCCCCATGGACATGTCACCCACTAAGTTCATCTCCATGTACAACATGACTTAATACTAGAATGCTTAGGGAAAATACAAAACAATATAGCCACCTAAAATGTTATTTTTCAGATATACTGTAACTAAGATACATAATAGTTTTTGAACTGCATTTGGGTTCATTGCTGATCAGTCTTTAACTGCTACTCCATATCCAAATGTTTATGAGGTTTTAGGAAACTATGTTGCTTAAAAGCTAGACCTCATAAATCATAAATAATCAAACCCAGTGAAGCACACAGTCACATCCTAATTGTATAGACCTAACCTTAATTTAAATACTTTAAATAAACATTTAATTCATCATTGTTTTAATTTTGCATTTTATACTTTTAATTTGGGACTAAAAATTCTAAAATAAAAGTTTAAACAAATTTTTCTGAATTTATATGGGTGTTCTTCAATTTCTTAGATGTGGGGATAAGGAATTCTATCAAAGAATTTCCCTAAAGTTACTTAACTAATAAAAGAGATGGCTAAGTATAATTTTAAAAGTATATCATGATTGTCCTCTGAGATTAAAGCATTTTAAGTCTATGATAAGGACTTAAAATGAATAAGGGTGTTTCGTAGGTTTTCTCTACAGACACAAAGCAAATGACTACTCAATTCATAATTCTTGTATCAGTACACCACTGAGTTTTGCACATTCTAGTGGTTGTATAAAGAGTTACAATTTAGAAATATAGAGGAAATTTTTCCTTAAGATTAATAGGCCTGAGAAAGAGTAATTGAACGATAATGAATTCAGATAGGCCAATATGAAGAAGGATGTATGAGAGGATTTTTTTTCCTTCTTCCACAGTCATTCCAATGAAAAACGGCCACCTTCTATTTCTAGTCTTTTTTTACATGATCATCAATACATATTGTGCTTGGTCTCATTTGCTCCAAAGGGAAAAGAACAACTACCTTCAAAGGCCAAGCCAGTCTCAGCAAACATTTATTTTTGTTAATTCTGAGATAATCATTATTTTGGCAATACTGACTGGACCTTTTTTTGCTTTAATCTTTTTTTTTTGAAACAAATTAAGATCAATATTTTCTCTTTATATGAGCTGTAAATTTCTGAAATATGGTTCTTACAAGAATGATTTTATATACAAGGTCTGTAGCTGCCCATTTCATTCAAGTCTCATTTTCTTTAAAAGTTAATCATCATTGTTACTTTGTTTTATGCAAAAAACAAATGGAATGCACTTGCATTCACTTATAAGATTTCATTTTTACAAAATGCTGATAGAAGATAAACATCATGAATGTTTATTGGAATCTCTAATGATAATTAAAATTATCTATATTTTGCAAATGTAATTGTGTGCTTCCTGATATGTACATTAAGTCAGTAGAATATAAGCTCTTTGAGAGCAGTGGTTTCTTTACTGTCTTTTCCTTAGTACCTAGAAAAATCTGTGGCTCCTACTAGAGTCTCAACAAATATTTGTTGAAGAAATGAAAGAAAGAATAAATGAATTAATAAATTTATCTTCTAACCCTAACCCTAACCCTGACCAGTTTCTTTATTTGTAAAATGATGAGTGCTATTTAATAATTTCCAAATTCCTCTGAAACTGTATTATATATACTTGTGTCTTTATGTCTCCAGTGTCCAATACAGGATCCAGGTAGATAGGCATGCAAAATATGTGGTTTATGAAAATGGCAAAAATTAAAGCATTTGAAGCATTTAAAACCTAGAACATGAGCAAGATACTAATGAAAAAGCACCTCAACCCCATAGGGATGTCCACTGAGTTTCCCTAGAGTGTGTTTAGGAAAGGCTAAGATCCAGTGGCTAAATTTTTGTTAACTGTTGCATAATAAAACTATGGACTTTATTGAAGTTCTAGAAAAATGGGAATATCCATTTAAAATATCAATTTATAATAGTAAAGAAAGCCTCTCTGCTGAAGTAGAAAATAGCATGGGAAAAAAATAATATCATTATTCAAATGCCTATGAGTCATACCACTTAGAATTAGAAATCATCATTTTGCAGTGGCAAAAACAAAGGCAGGAAAAGTTAGCAACGTCCCCACAAATCACAGCTATTTAATGATGCAACTAGGATAAGAGCCCAGGACTCCTTAGATCCTATCCTAGGTTCACCAAAAAGTAGGAATAGGAAGACTTCATGGGAGACACATTCTTGGTGCTATAGAGCACTGGAACAAATGCTTGTAAGGATAGGCTCTTATCTATTATAATACCATTGGCTATAATTAGTGCCACATTGGAAGGTAATTTTTTTTAAAGATTTATTTATTTATTTTGGAGACCCAGAGTGCGTGAACAGGGCGAAGGGCAGAGGGAAAAGGAGAGAGGGGTGGGCAGACTCCCCACTGAGCACAGAGCCTGGTGCTGGGCTCCATCCCAAAGCCCTGAGATCATGGAATGAGCCTAAATAAAGAGTCGAAATCAAGAGGCAGATGCTTAACTGAGCCACCCAGGTGCCAGTGTTAATAAGATTTCTCAGTGTGTAATTATGACCCAAATCCCCAAATTTCTTTTTGTTAGATGTATTGTCATACAAGTATAAGACACAATATTCTTCATTTTCCTTACTTGAGTACATGAATGCATTTGCAATTAAGTGTACAAGAGTATTTATTCATGAATTCTTAGCTAAATATAACTAATTTATTTGAACAGTAAAATCATGTAAAAGATTTTAGTGTGTCCAAAATGCACAGCTTTCAGCTCATGTAATTACAAATATAGCTCCTTTTGTATGTCCATAAATAAATCTGTAATGAAAACAGATATGAAATTGTCAGTTAAATTATTTTTATTACTTTGTAATTAGAAAAAAATACATTAAATATTTTGCTTTAATAACAAATAACACGGAGGACATGGGGAGATGGAGAGGAGAAGGGAGTTGAGGGAAATTGGGGGGGAGATGAACCATGAGAGACTATGGACTCTGAAAAACAACCTGAGGGTTTTGAAGGGGCGGGGGGGTGAGAGGTTGGGGGAGCCTGGTGGTGGGTATTATGGAGGGCCCGCATTGCATGGAGCACTGGGTGTGGTGTAAAACTATGAATTCTGTTATGCTGAAAAGAAATGAAATATAAAAAAAAATTTTTTTGCTTTATTTTCCTGCCATATTTTGGGTATTTAATGTAAGTTATCAACCATCTATATATATCATTATTAACAGTGCTATGATGTCAAAGAAAACTAAACCCCCTAATAGGAAGTGTCATTAGTAAAGTTCAGAAAATTATTTTGCTTGTTTCTAATTTGTGCAATACCATTTTTTTCTGTTGGTAGAATATCCAACACTGGCCAAGTTTAGAAACAGAATCCCTAACTGAAGAGATGGCTTCTTTTTTTTTTTTTTTTTTTTTTTTAAGATTTTATTTATTTAATTGTCAGAGAGAGAGAGAACACAAGCAGGGGCCACAGCAGGCAGAGGGAGAAGCAGGTTCCTGGCTGAGCAGGGAGCCGGATGTGGGGCTTGATCCTGGGATCATGACTGAGTTGAAGGCAGATGCTTAACCGACTGAGCCATCCAGGCACCCCAAGAGATGGTTTCTTGTTATTATATAATAAAATCATTTTCTTTTTCCTTATAATGTTAAATATTCTAATTGACTACTGAAACTGTAAGAGCTGACATTAACGAGGCTTAGGTAGACTATCCGAAAATAAAACTCTGTGTGTGTGTGTATATACACACATCACATGACTATATAATCATGAAATTGTGCTGTGATGCCTCAGAGCTAGAAAGGTAGAATGATGGCGGTGGGGGGACTGGTATTAACTTTTTTTTTAATCCAGGTGGATTCTGAGATGTGTTAGGATCTTCTCTTTAACATTCTGTCAATGAATAGAGACATTACAGTCAATTGAAGAAACCTTGTAAATGTCAATTTGTTCATCCTGCAGAATTATTTTAATCAAACAATGAGGACCACTGTTGATAGTCTTTATTATTCCTTTAGTTCTATTTCAGTAGTCATATTTATAGGAATAATTGACAAAACTATCAAGAAGCATATTATCATTTCTAATATGTTATGGTATGAGTTGTTACTCTATCCAAGAGATAGTGTTAGCATTATGCTTTTATTCAACAAATATTTATTGAACACTTTTGTGAAAGCCACTATGCCAGACATTAAAATGTACTCATACCATTAATTAAACACTATGTATAGTTCAAGTTATTGTAAATGTAGAAGACAGTCACAGTTTATAAATTACTCAATTATGAACATATGTAAAGAATTTTTATACATTTGGATACTTTTATACTATATTTAGTACCATATTTGATACCACATTTGATTGATTCTAAGATGCTATTGATAAGAGACACCAGTATTTAAATGATACCAAAAAAGGAAAAAGAATGTTGTTAAACAGGCTTAATGCCCTCTTATCACACAGAATTTTTGCTTCATGCTTATGTAAAGACTTCTTTTAAAACTGACATAAATTCTTAAAATTATATCACTGTTGCACAAACATAAAAAGGAAAACATATAAGTGGGTTAAAATAATTTTAAATTAAAATTGAGTGTGGATCGGGGCGCCTGGGTGGCTCAGTGGGTAAAAGCCTCTGCCTTCGGCTCGGGTCATGATCCCAGGGTCCTGGGATCCAGGCCCGCATCAGGCTCTCTGCTCAGCAGGGAGCCTGCTTCTCTCTCTCTCTCTCTCTGCCTGCCTCTCTGCCTACTTGTGATCTCTCTCTGTGTCAAATAAATAAATAAAATCTTAAAAAGTAATAAATAAATAAAATAAAATTGAGTGTGGTTCTTCTGAATGGCTTTTTGATTCAGAATTGGTGAGACCTTTGTTTGCACTCATTATTGGGATCTATGCCATTAAGAATACCTTAAAAGAATTCATAAAAGATACAAAGGTCATTGGCATTGTGCTCTAAGCTACCTGTACAGTTATGTGCAATGTTAGCAATGTTGGCAAACTCACTTGACTCACTGCCTTTTCCCTCCATCCCCAATAAAAGTTTGGCTTGTAAGGTTTAGGGCTAGGCTTCACGTTTTCTCTACTGTTTTCTTTCAAGCCACTTAGACTTCACTTTCTATGACTTCCAATGTTGATGCTTTTGCTTTAGCACATACTCAGAATAAATTATGACACACTTACTTCCTGGCTATTACTGATTGTAACAAGCCATTGATACTGATATATTCTAATTTCGGAAAACAAAAATGTTTTAAAATGTGCATTTTATAATCAAGTAAGTATAGTATTAACATAAAGTTGTTTATGTTTACTGAAATTCAAGAAAAACACAAAAGTCAATACAGTTAAGTGGAAATTAAAGAAGCACTGTTGCAAGGATGATATGTTGATTATGTATTGGATTGATAGATGAAAAAGAGACTGCTAGTTGTTTCCTAGTATTCATTTTCCCTTTTCATTTCACAGTATCAGAATCCTTTATTTTTAGTTAGGTATGTGACAGCATTAAAATAAATTTAAAATTTTTTAAATTAAAAAATGACAACTTGTCTGAGCTTTCTTTTTGGTTTGGTGCAACCACGTGACTAAATCCAACCATCAGGGAATGCCTGGGTGCCTCAGTCAGTTAAGTGTCTGCTTTCAGCTCAGGTCATGGTCCCGGCGTCCTGGGATGCAGCCCCGCATCAGGCTCCTTGCTCAGCAGGGAGCCTGCTTTTCCCTCTGCCTGCCACTGCCCCTGCTTGCTCTCTCTCTTTCTCTGACAAATAAATAAATAAATAAAATCTTTAAAAATCGATTAGTCAATCAGTCTGACCATCAGTATGTTAGCAGCAATAATATGTACTACTTCCAGGCTGTGCCCTTAAAATAAAAGTACATACTCTCACCTTCCCTTTCCCTTGTTATTCTGCCACTCAACTGCCTGGAACATGGACATGGTTAACTTGCCTTCTTGGACTTTAAGGAGAAGGCAAAACCTTTGAATAGCAAAACAAATTGAAGAAGCCAGGATTCTAGACACCTTGAAGCTGATGTGTATGCCCCGGCCTGGTTATGCTGGGACAATTAATCACACACTTAATTACACTGAGAAATAAACTTCTCCCTTGTGGAAGTCATTGTTAATTTGGCCCCTTGTTACAGAAATCAGAATTATGCCCTGTTATAACACTAGAGCTGATCCTTGAACAACATAGGATTCAACTGTGCAGATCCACTTATATGTGGATTTTTTAATAGTATATTAAGTACTCTAAATGTATTTTCTTTCTATGATTTACTTAATAACACTGTATTTTCTCTAGATTACTTTATTGTAAAAAGATAGTATTTAATACATATATAAATATGTGTTAACCAAGTGGTTATGTTATTGGCAAGGCTTCTGGTAAGCAGTAGGCTATTAATAGTTAAGTTTTTGGGACACTTGGGTGGCTCAGTCAGTTAGGCGTCTGAATTTTGATCTCAGCTCAGATCACGATCTCAGGATCCTAGGATTGAGCCGCATGTAGGGCTCCATACTCAGCAGGGAGTCTGCTAATGTCTCCCCATCTGCTCCTCTCCCCACTTGTGTTCTGTCTCTTGCATATAAATAAATAAAATCTGTTTAAAAAATTAAAAATGAACTATAAATAAAGTTAAACTTTTAGGGAGTCAAAAGTTATATGGAGATTTTCAACTCAGGGGTAGTGCCCCTAATCCCCTCTTTATTTAAGGGTCAACTGTAATACCATTATGAAGAGGATAAATAGGTTAACTTCAAAGATCATTCCAAATTTTTATCCTAGACACAGTTTTCCTCAACTTTTATTTTTTAAGATTTTATTTATTTGACAGAGATCACAAGTAGGCAGAGAAGCAAGCATAGAGAGAGGAGGAAGCAGGCTCCCTGCCGAGCTGAGAGCCTGACGCGGTGCTCCATCCCAGGACCCTGGGATCGTGACCCCTGGGATCATGACCCAAGACAAGGGCAGAGGCTTTAACCCACTGAGCCACCCAGGTGCCCCTCCTCAACTTTTTTTGAATAAGAGTTGCAAATTGAGTTTTATTCCCCCTCTGTATGAAATGATGCCATAAATGTGGTCTGTGTTCTAGCAGTAATGGGAAGCAACCAAAGAAAGAAAAGGCTTAGAACACCAATGAACTAAATTATAACTTTTTAAAAAAAGATTTTATTTATTTATTTGACGGACAGAGATCACAAGTAGGCAGAGAGAGAGGGGGGAAGCAGGCTCCCCGCTGAGCAGAGAGCCCAAAGCAGGACTCAATCCCAGGACCCTGAGATCATGACCTGAGCTGAAGGCAGAAACTTAACCCACTGAGCCACCCAGGGACCCCTAAATTATGATTTTTGATTATAAGAAATCATATACTCATTTTGAAAACTAAAGAACTAGAATTTTAAAATTTAAAAAAATGATACAGAAACAGATAATATCAATTAAGGTAGCCGTGATGGAAATTGAGAGCATGCCAACTGGTCTGTGCTTCTCTGTGTGATCTTTTCTGTCTGCATAGGTAGTAGGCAATTAAATCTAACATATTTTACAGGCCTCAGAGAATTCAAATGCTGTGGTCTAGTTATAAAGACTGTAGCAAAGTTCTGCTTTACTAAGTTTCTGAAGAATCACATTTTTTTTTGGTTTATTCTGTTTTCTGATGAGAGTTGTCTTAGTTTTTTAGAAGTGGGTCACTTTATTTTGAGATATTAAGACACAGTAAGAGAGTAAGATCTCTATAAAAGTGAGTCAGAGATATCCAGTCAGATAAGTAAATAGATAGTGGTAAAGCAATGGTCATGCATATGTATGTAATCAAACCAGAGTTTGAGCAATTTTAAACCTGATTATCTTGGTACCTAATCTAATATCTGTATAATTCATTAACTCTTAGTCTTACCAAGATATAATATGATGAATGTCATATATGGATTATTTTTAACTATCCAGATATATTGTAAATTTGAGATAGATCCTACTCATCAAGTTTGCCATTGCAAGGAATAACTTCAGAGGCCCTGCCCCGAAGGCAACCCATTTATATTCATCACCCTGGCCTCCCAGCGTTGACCCCTTTTCTCCAGTGATCTTTTCTCTACCTTACCTCCCTAGTCCCCAACCCAAAGTTCCTATGCTTTCACCTTTTCTCATTTGGAAACTCCAGCCCATTCACCTTTCTACTTCTCTGAATTCTCTGCCAACACCATACTAATGTTGCATCATTTAATCTTCTCAGTCATTTTTTTCCCTTTGAAGAATATTGGATCTTCCTGCACTATGGGGAAGAGGAACCTCATTCATGGATAAATTCATCTTCTTTATCCCTATACCAGAACAACTGAATATTCAGGAGATTTTTAAAACCTGGCAGGCTAACATCATTCTATTAGCCTCTCATTTCAAAAGAACCCTCAATTCTGAACAGAAATCCTATGTTTCCCTATTCGAGTTTCTCCTGTTCTCTACAATTCTTATTTTAAAACTTTCCCAGTGTATTCAAATATTCCAAACTATTCCCCCAAATATCACTAAATAACTGGCAGTTGACCCTAGCTTCTACTTTAGAGAGAAGATACTACTTATAAGGAATTCACTTGACTTTCTGCCCAAAGACCTAAAAACTTACCTGATCCCAGAACCATCTACTTTTTCTTGCAAAGGAAAAAATGAGGCAGTCCTGTCACCCTCGCTTCAGACCCCATCCATCCATTGTCTCCTGTTTTGGGACCTCACCATTAATTATGCATTCTGCTTAACTATCTATGTACTCTTGTCTGATTCCTTCCCCTAATTTTTAAAACATGCTTGAGTATTACACATCCAGATAAAACACCTTCATCAACTCCATGTGCTATTCTAGTTATTGTTTTCTCTCGCCTCCTTTCCTTCATCCAGTTTCCTGAAGGAATTATCTACTCTTATAGAATCCACTTCATCATTCCTATCAACAGCCTCTGCTTCACTAACTGAATTGAAATCACCAAAGACCAACTTGTTGATGTTAGTAGTTACTTGTTCTAATTGAACTTACTTTATCTTAACTTTTTTACATGGTTGATCACTTCTTAAAATATTTTTCTCCAAACTCTGTGAAAGCACATTGACCTGATTTCCCCCCATACTTCTCTATTATTTTTAAATCTCCTATGCACATAGACTCTTTGTTCCTTTAAGTTCTTTTTCTTTAAACATTGATGTACTCAGTTTTCTATAGAATTTCTGTCTTCTTTCGTGGATCCAGGTTCCACTATTTTAAAAAGTCCCTTAATTTTATCTTCAGTTGCAGTCATGCATGACCAATAGCTTCCTCAAAATTTCTACTTGCCTGACCACAAGTACTTCAAACTCAATATGACCAAAGCTCAAAGTCATGGTCTTCCTGACTTTGTCATCCTATTTGTCTCCCACTAACTCACATTCTTGTCCTTCAGTCTTCACACTCCTTAACTAGAGTTTTAACCTCCCAATGATTTCCTGAATCTGCTCTTTTCCCCATTCCAGCAAACCTCATTCAGAACCACTGTAATCCCTCGTGAATGACTATCATAATCTGTTAGCTAGTTTTGCCTCTTCTAGTCTCACTTCCACTCAGATCTTCTCCCTAGCCAGAGTGTTACTTCTGAAATGTGTATCTGACCTTTTCAGTATCCTGACTTAAGGTCAAGACTGAAGTTACTGATTTTCTTTGAACTAAGTCTAGACTTATAAAGTTTTTCATGCCGTGATTAATTATTGGCTTGTAATCATTAAAAAAACATTTAAAATATTTTAATGACTTTATAAATTCTTCCAGATCCTCTACTTATAATTTAAAATTCAGATATTTTTTTTTATTTTGCTAAACACATTTTGTTGAAAAAAAAAATCATAAAGACCCTAATGATTAAATAGTTTGGTTTTTTAATGCTTATAATTTAATTACTTACAATTATAATAGCAGGCAATGTAAAAATATATAAAATACAATAAGCTTACTTTTATAACTTTAGTTTTATTTTTTAGGATAAAATTGGAATTATCCCAACTTTTCTCACTTTTTGCTGTTGAGAATAAATACCTTTTCCCCTTTGCTCTGTTTTTGGATGAAAGGAGATATAAGATAGGAATAATCCTAGAATCTTGGCCAACCCTCATCTTTGAGAAATGCCATTTCTCCCTATGTCTCCCTTCTTTGAGGTGTAAGCTTCATATCCTCAGGAAACAAATATTCTCTACTCCTCCATGTAGTAAATTTTAGGTCCAGTCCTCATGGGGAATACCTGTGGTGGTCCAGCCAGGCTTGTGACTATATGGACAAGTGTAATTAAATCCAAGGTAGTATATTAGCGAGTCCACTTTCTGCTACACCTAAGCTGATAGCTGCTAGTATTTATTTGCTGTTTGAATACTGTGTCAGCCTCTCAGTTGTTCTGAGCACATATGGGTAGAAAAATGGGATGTTATTTGTTAGCTTCCTGAAACATTAGCATTTACTTAGAAATGATGTGTTCATTTTAAACAAATTCACTCCTTTCAGTACCAGATATCATTAGATGAGTCTCTCCTCTTCTTACTAATTTGTGAATCACCATTCAATCCATACCCCATCTGTAACTATGCCTCTTTTTCCCTCAGTACTCTTGTTTAAAGAAAATAGTTGATAGCAACCCATCACTGTACTTACTATGCAAATTACAATGCTAAATACTTTATATACATTTCCTTAAGCCTGACAACATCCTATGAAACAAATAAAAATACCCCTTTTATCCTGAGACTCTTAAAACCTAACTAACCAACCTGCCCAAAGTCACAGTGGTGGAGTTGACATTTGAACCCAGATCTATAAATTATATTGTAAGCTATATTATAGGCTATATTATACTATCTTCCTAGTACAAGGATTTCTGCATGTTCCCTCCAAATCACTCAATTTTTTTCATCCAGCCACCTTGAAATCCACAGATATTTGAGTTCCTTGTCAGATAACTCCCAAAATGTGTATGCAGTAACTCCATAAACACTTTTGACCATGTAATAAATATCAGACACTAAAACAGTGAATACATTCGGGTTTTGCTCTGAAGATCAAGGAATGAGAGTATATGTAGGGAACATCTGGAAAAACATAGTAAGTACAGATTCATAATGTCTTGTCCACAATTATGAAACCTCAAAATGCTGAAAACCAAAAAATTATTCTGTAAATTGTAGTACTTTGGCATCAACACCTTATCTGAATTGGCATTAAGCTACTTATAATCTTCAGTGATCCCACTCAGTGTGACTAATTCATACATTTCATTATAGATATATTGATGTGTTTGGTTACTGGATGTTATCCCAGATAATGTGTACCATGTTGCCTTTCTAATGTTCAAAAGAAAATAATAATTTTTGAAAAACATTATGTCCCAGAGATGGGGTAAAGGATTAAAAGACAATCAAGTCATTATAATAGCAGTGTTACAGTGGGGGTGTCCTTTCAAAGCTCTTAGGAATGGAAGAGGCAGAGAGGGTCAAGAAAGAGGAACCATTGGATCTGACTGTTGAATACAAATTTGCCAGGCAGCCAAAGAGGAGAAGAAAATGCATTGGAGCTACATGAAACAGCCTGAACAAAATCATAAGACAATAATATGTGGTCAGGGTAAGGGGATTAGGTGGGAAAGTGGCAAAAGAATAAAGCTGATCAATACCAAGTGGCCAAATCCCAGAGATGCTATTGAATGCCTTACAAAGTTTGGATTTGTCCCAGATGGTTAAAAGGTGACCTGGAAGGATGTTAGGCCAAGACAGGTAAGGCAACCATATGTCTCAGTTGCCAGGACAGGATTGGTTTCTTCCTGCTACCCTGGCATGACTGGTAGCACAGCTTTTCACTTTCACAAGTAACTTAGTGTGGATGAAATAGAGGCCATAGCCCTCTAAAAGGTAGAATCAGATACTGATTTTTTTTTTTTATTTTTTAAAGATTTTATTTATTTATTTATTTATTTATTTAACACAGAGAGAGAGATCACAAGCAGGCTGAGAGAGAGGCAGGCAGAGAGAGAGGGGGAAGCACGCTCCCTGCTGAGCAGAGAGCCCAATGTGGGGTTTGATCCCAGGACTCTGAGACCATGACCTGAACTGAAGGCAGAGGTTCAACCCTCTGAGCCACCCAGGCACCCCCAGATACTGATTTTAGAAAGAAAATTGTCATCAGTAGGGAAAATAGAATTAAGGTCAGAGATTTCCACAGCACTTTTTCCTAGGATGAGAACAACCTTGTGAATGCCAAAGCCCATCACTTAGGAACATTGGCATAAATGAATGCCATCAAATTTTTGTGGGTAGAGCATAAGTTCTCTAATAACCATAAGTAAGAAGGGAGGCATTTTCAGTTGTGAATTGAAAACTACTTGCATCCTTGCCCCTACCCCACATTGTCCTGCAGTATCCTTATTTCTTGGCTTTGGGCTCCAACTGGGTAGAAATGAGCAGATTGAGCAGTTAGAATATCCATAAAACTATAATATAAATGGAGCCAAATATACATAAAGATTATGAATCCATAATTACAGTATTTACTCCTCCATTTAAAACCATAGTTAATCATCAGGAAGCATATTTTATATATCTTTTCTTTTTTTCCTCAAGTCCTGGGACTAATGAACAATTAAAAAGTAAAAGTAAGGTAAACTACAAAATGTAAAGTATGATCACACATTCCTCATCAATGGAATATAAATGGGAAAGATATTCAAGGGTTGCTTTAATAAGCAACTGGAAAAATGAGGTAAAATATTAATATCTATGTATAATAGCATGTCAAATTAATTTTTATTCTTATAATTAAGTAGCATTAAAAACTTGGAACTATTTCAATTTCTGAATAGGTTTCCATTAGCTACAAATTAAGATTTTAAGCACAACCATTTTATCTTACTAATCAGGAAAATGTAAATTAAAGCAAGGTATCATTTCCCGATCGTATTAGTGAAAATTAAAGTACATCAGCATTTATTCGAGACTGTAGGAACTGATAAACTCATAAAATGTTTTTGTTACAGTTACTCTGGGGTTCTTTGGAAATATCTAGTAACATTAAATACGTGCATAACCTATGACTTTGCAATTCTATTTTTAGATACTGACCTTAGAAAAATATTCACAAATACACACAAGAAGTAAGGTGCAAGGATGGATGCCCATTGAACTGTTTTAACAGCAAAACACTGGGCATAATCTAAATAGCTGTCATGAGGAAGTATTATGGAATACATGTGAGATGATGTTAAACCTCAAGGATCATTGAATTTTAAAAAAAATTGAAGAAATATGCAGCAAGCTATTTATGTTTTTTAAAAAGTATATTAAACAATTATATGTTTTTCTGAGACTTTTTTTTTTTTTTAAAGAAATACCTTAGTGCTTGGGCTGGACAGATACACACCAAACTGGGATCAAAGGTTGCTTGTAGAGAGGAGTGGGAAATCCTGAATTTGCAGTAATAGTTAAAGGAAATTAGATTTGTTCTTTATTAGTTTGCTAGGTCTTTCATAACAAGGTACCTAGACTGGTGGCTTAAACAACAGAAACTTACTTCTCCACGGTTGTGGAAACCAGAAGTCTGAGATCAAGGTGTCAGGAGGGTTGATTTTTTTTTATCTGAGGGCTGTCTCCCTTGGCCTGTAGGCAGCCACCTTCTCCCTGTGTCTTCAACGTGGTCTTTCTCCCTGAGTATCTTTGTCCTCATCTCCTCTTCTTATTAGGACACCAGTCACTAGAATAGGGCCTATTCACAGGACCTCATTTTGCCTCAGTTCCTAATCTAAAGGATCTGTTTCCATGCAGCCACATTCTGAGGCCCTAGGATATTAGGACTTCGACATAAGAAAGTGGAAAGGATAAAGAAACAGATAAGAGTTCAGCCTCTAACATATTCCTAACTTTTTATTTTGAACAAATAAAAGATATTGGATTCATATTTTACAAAAATGAGGCTAAGCAAAGTTGTAAAAGAAAATTACAAGGTTATTTACATCTAGAAAAATCTCCCTTTACAGGAATTCTACTTGATTCTGAAGAGTGCTATTATACCAAGTTGCTAACATTGGTTATCTTAGGAGGCTGAAAACGGAAGTGGGTAGTGGAAAATCATTAACTTTTTTTAAAAACAGACTTTACGATTTAGAGCAGTTTTAGATTTACATAAAGTTTGGGGGAAATAGTACAAAGGTCCCATGTACCCGACACCCAGTTTCTCCTATTATTAACATTTAACATTAATATGGGACATTTGTTATAATTAATGAACCAGTACTGATAGATTGTTAATTAAAGTCCATACTTTATTCACATTTCCTTAGTTTTTACCTAATATCCTTTTTCTATTCAAGGAGTCTGTCTAGGATACCATCTTATATTTAGTTGTCATGCCTTCTTTTGCCTGTGATAATTTCTCAGGCTATCTTTTTATCTGGGAACCTTGGCAGTTTTGAAGAGTACTCACCAGAATCTTTATAGAATGCCCTTCTACCAGAATTTGTCTTATAGGGACGCCTGGGTGGCTCAGTTGGTTGGACGACTGCCTTCGGCTCAGGTCATGATCCCGGAGACCTGGGATCGAGTCCCGCATCAGGCTCCCAGCTCCACGGGGAGTCTGCTTCTCCCTCTGACCTTCTCCTCGCTCATGCTCTCTCACTGCCTCTCTCTCTAATAAATAAATAAAATCTTTAAAAAAAAAAAGAATTTGTCTTATATATTTCTAATGTTTAGACTCAGGTTATGGATTTGGGGAAGAAGACAACAGACTTAGAGTGCCATTTTCATCACTTATCAGGGGTGCATACTACCAACATGATTCATTATTGTCGATGTTCACCTCAATCACCCAGGTGAGGTTTCTAGAGTTACCCTTTTTTTTCCCCTTGCTTTTTCCATGCTCTCCTTTTTGGAAGAAAGTCACTATGTGCAGTCCACACAGGAGTCGAGAGCTGTGCTCCACCTCCTTGAGAGCAGAGTATCTACATAAGTTGTTTGGAATTCTGCACAGGAGATGTGTTTTTTCTCTCCCATTCATTTATTGACTCAATCTTACTAACTTTTTTTTTTTACTATACTTCTTTAAATTATTTTACATAATTATCATGTATTAAGTATGTGAATATTTTGAAGTAAGGTTATTTTAGAGATACTTAGGTAACACATCATTAATTTGGGACTTTAGAAAGAAGGAACATGCAAGGTTATCAGAAAGGACCTGGGGAATTTAAAAATATGCTACTACTATACCCATTCTCTGTTAGTAACATGTTATCCTCATTTAGACTATAGAAAGTGGTTTATACAAATATTTAACATTATTCTCTGCTTCAAGAGTGAGAAGTTTGCATCTTTAGATTAAAGATGAAGCAAACAGAAGCCTTTCCTGCTGTGTGCATTCTCCAAGTTTCTTTTTTTTTTAAGATTTTATTTATTTATTTGATAGAGAGAGAGCACAAGTAAGCAGAGAGGTAGGCAGAGAGAGAGAAGGGGGAAGCAGGCTCCCTGCTGAGCAGAGAGCCTGTTGCGGGGCTCCATCCCAGGACTCTGAGACACTGACCTGAGCCGAAGGCAGAGGCTTATCCCACTGAGACACCCAGGTGCCCCTCTCCAAGTTTCTTAAGCTTTGTAACTTCAAGACAGATTACAAGCTGCCACCTTCAGTTTGCAAACTCTTGAACCCCCTGTAGTGTTCCTGGAAGTTATATGCTTTTTCTGTGTACAGTTTGAAGTTTTCATATATCTCCTTTGAGAATTTTCAGGCACAGTTATTAATCTTTCCTCCCTACAAAGATAAATGAAAAGTAAATTTTGAAATTCTCAGTCAGAAAGCTACTAATAATAATCGTAGGTAAATTATCTCACCATTGCTGCTCTTTTATCTACACTACCAATGAATTAACATTTCTTTGCACTGTAATTTTTTCCAGATATTTCAGTCAGCTTGTTAGCGGTGGTTGTCAGCTTCTGTGGCCTGGCCTTGTTGGTTGTTTCACTTTTTGTCTTCTGGAAGCTGTGCTGGCCTTGCTGGAAGAGTAAACCGGTGACTTCGAACATCAGTACCCTTCCACAGAGCATTTCAAGTGCTCCTACTGAAGTTTTTGAGACTGAAGAGAAAAAAGAAGTTAAAGAAAATGAAAAGCCAGCTCTAAAAGTTATTGAACCTGCTATAAAAATCAGCCACACTTCCCCTGATATCCCAGCAGAAGTCCAAACTGCTTTAAAAGAACATTTAATTAAACATGCACGTGTGCAAAGACAAACTACTGAGCCTACGTCTTCATCCCGGTAAGGAAAGATCAAATACATAAAACTGGGCGTGTGTGTGTGTGTGCGTGTGTGTGTGTGTGATTTCATAAGAGGTGGGAAAGGAGAAAAGAAAAGACAAACAGGAGAAATGAGAAGGACATAGGAAACAGATAACTGAATAAGGGGGAAAAGGACAGAGTAAGGATCAAAGAACCTCGGGACAAAGGAGCCAAACAGGGAGCAGTACCAAGAAAGGTTAGTAGATTCTGAAGTCTCAGTAAAATCATGTAACTACAGATTATTATTTATGAACTCTTTCCCTTGAAATATCATGGCTCAATAGATGCTACTTGCAATCTTTCAATTTAGTTTAAGTCGACCAATAAATACCAAGAAAATAGCCATTTGCAAAGTCTGTCATGAAATCATCGAGAACTTCACAATCAAAACTGAGTAACAGACACTAATGTTTAGTTTACAGTTGTTTAGCAACTACATTGTCAACATGGAACCACAGGAAAATGTTATTTGAATCTACGCAGACCAAACTCTTTTACTGGGCAGAGTGCGAGAAGCTCTGCCAGGCTTTTGGTGAATATCGTGAGCATACTGAGGAGCATACAGAAAATGTGGGAAAAGGGAGGCCTCTTTGTGGAGATACATTTTAGCTCTGCTTGGAAAAATCAGCAGAAGAGCTCTTGAATAAAAATAATTTGCTATAGTGTATTTCAAATTACACTAACTGTAAAAAAATTTTTGTGTGTGTGAAGATAAAGCTTTAAAGACACTCAAAAAATTTAGGGTAAAAATGTTCAATTACTTTACAAAACATTTTTTTTAATATTAGCAGCAGCTATGAACATCAGTGAGCTTAGCATTTAGAATTATTCAGCTCTTTTAACTGATAAGTGCACCCGACACAAGGACACTTTCTCTCTCGATCTTAAAAAACACTTAAAGATTGAATTATACATATCTCATATTTTCTAAGAGAAAAAGTAGAAGACAAATTCAAAGTTTTACTAGAACTTTGATATCATTTCATCTGCCTCTTTGAATTTTCTTGTTTATATGAGTGCGTAAGAAAGGAAGAAGGAAAGAATTATTTTGAGCACTTGCAATTTAGCCACTATGCCAGGCAGCCTTCCTGCTAATCCTTGGCCAGCCTGCATGAGGTAGGTATTATTAATCATTCCCATTACTTGTGAGTTAACTCAAACCCAGAGAGATTTTAAAAATTGCCTGAAGTCATGTGGCTGGCAAAAGTTAGAACTCAAATTTATCCAGATTGATGGTTTCACATTTTAAGTGCAAAAGCCAAGGGGATATAGTTTTCTGAACTCAAAGATGTTGGTCACAAAGTCTGCTGAAGACAGATAGTTTGGAGACTGAATAATAAGGGTATGTTCCTGCTCATATTCTCAGAAATTTAAAATTGTAAGTGGTTATTGTGAATGATCAGAGTCATGATTTTAATCTCTTTGGCATTGAGATGAATTCGTTGCAGAAAACTTGATTGTGTGTAGTTATCAAAACCCCTCAGCTACATTAATTACTTCATCACACCAGAAATGACCTTATATAGAAGGAGGAGGAAATTGCTGAGTGCATTAGGCAGCCTACTTGGACACAGAGATCAAAGGTACATTATCATAAATCAAATTATTCTGCTCAAATCCTAACTTTTCACTAAAATGTAGCAAAATCAAACCACACCCATGCACGCGCACACGCGCATGCGCGCACACACACACACACACACACACACTTAATTTAATGCTTGATTTCATCACTTTATTAGGCTATGCCAGCTCCAGCCTGCTGTTGGGACTCCCTTTCACTTGGCTCAGACAGTAGATGACAAATATCTTAGCCTTTCAAGCTTTGTCTCTATAATTTCGTAACATTTTGATTGGTCCAGAACTTAACACCATTGCTGGAAACTGGCACGTTTTCCAGGTTCTCATCTTCCTTTTCAAATGCCTGTACATTTGGTCCCGTCAGCCTGCCAGAGACCAAACAGCCAGCCAGGAGGCATCCATGTATTCCTTAATTACTAACATTCTTCTAGCCTGTATCTTGATTGACTGTTCATTCATCCTGTAGTCTTATTCAGTAGATATTTACTAATGAGTATCACCAAATATTATGCACACTCCATCCACTCTGTAAATCCAAGGGAGCTGGAAAAAAAATTTACAACATAAGGCAAAGACATGAAAGACCAACTTCAATATAAGGAATTACAAGTGCAAACTGTGGTGGAGAATGTGGAATTCTGAGAACAGAAAGATTATTTCCAGCATGAGGCTGAGAGAAGGGCCATTAAGGAATCCAAGAATTCACATGAATGGCTACTGGGAGAAGGTGTGCATCCCAGATGGAAACATTTTATGTGAAAAGACACAGAATAGGAAACGTTACCTTGAAAACAGCAGGTAAAATACCTTGATCAGTAAATGGAGTTTAGTGGAGGAATAAAGGAAGAAGAGAAAGTCAGTTGGAATCAAAGTATAAGAGACCTTGAAATCATGGCCAAGATGTTCAAGTTCTGTCCTGTCAAAAAATATTTGGCACAGGAGAGTCCCTTGTATAAAGAGGTGTGTTTTAGAAAAATTAATTTGGCAATAGCTTAAAGGACAGACTAAAGAAAATGACATCTATTTAGAAACTTATGTAATAGTTAAAGCATGATAAAAACCAGGAAAAAGCAAACAACAACCGAAAGACAAAAGCCTGAGGGCAGTTGTAAAGGAAGAATCTAAGACCCCTTATACAAAGCACTGTGACTCTTCAAATCATTACGAGCATAGCCTAAACCTCTGCAAAACCTGCCATTTGAACTATTAAAATTGGATGATACCAAGCTACCATGCAAGCATTTTAATTCCGTATTCCCACACACATACAGCTCTGTGTTGCTTTCTTAGGCAGAAAATCTGCCAAGTTCACTTTGGTATTGTTCTTGACACCTAGATAAAATACTGAAGGAACTCGGGCTTTTTTTTTTAGTTAAAAAAAAAATGAATCTGATAACCTCATCTGTCTATCCAAATGGATATTTTATGACTGCCCATGAGAGGAATGCTTGGTCTTTTGACTGTCCTCCTGTAGACCTCACCTCTCTGCCTCTGTGTTTTTGCTTGTATTGCTTCCATGTCTGGAATGGTGACCTGTTTTTTTTTATCTACTATAAGATGTTTAAGGAAGGGGCGCCTAGGTGGCTCAGTGGGTTAAAGCCTCTGCCTTCAGCTCAGGTCATGATCTCAGCGTCCTGGAATCGAACCCCGTGTCAGGCTCTCTGCTCGGCAGGGAGCCTGCTTCCTCCTCTCTCTCTGCCTTCCTCTCTGCCTGCTTGTGATCTCTCTCTGTCAGGTAGATAAATAAAATCTTAAAAAAAAAAAGATGTTTAAGGAAAATGTATCTGAGAGTCTACTTTCTCTGGCCAGTTATAAGCTATTATCCTTTATTACTTAAAGGAGAATTGCTACAATCTAGCAATTATTGATTTTCCTAATATTGAGCTGTAGCTACTTGCCAAACTCAATGCTACGTTCTCAGAGAACAAGGCTGTTGTAGCCTACTTTTATGCATTCCTAATTTCTATCACTGTGTAGGTACCTAATAAGCATAAGTGACACTTTCGATTGATTGGTCATTTCTCCACTTCACTTTGCTCCTTTAATAACAGCGTCAGGTTGTGAGATAAACTGCTCATTTTAGAAAGAAGTTAATGATGATCCTAGGATGCGTATGAGGACCAATTTTCCATGCATTCTATTAATGATGCCCAGAAGAGGTGAATAATAAGTGGCAAAATAAATTGTTGAGGATGAGGAGTTATGTAGCTTAGCCACTGCTAGAGAGGAGTCTAAGTGTCTACTGAAAAGTAATTAGGAAACCTAATGGCAGAGCCAACTGAACATAAACAAAAGCAAGAAAGCATTCATGGGAAGAAATCATTGACTTATATGTGCTCACAGATTTACAATAAGCTATGGTTGCTTGGAAAATAATTCTTTAAATCATCACATAAGAGAAATGAAAGAATTATGTAAAAATACATAAAACTGGATTTCATAGTTTAAGAGATTTTTTTTTAAAGATTTTATTTATTTATTTGAGAGAGAGGCAGTGAGAGAGCATGAGCGAGGAGAAGGTCAGAGGGAGAAGCAGACTCCCCGTGGAGCTGGAAGCCTGATGCGGGACTCGGGACTCGATCCCAGGTCTCCGGGATCATGACCTGAGCCGAAGGCAGTCGTCCAACCAACTGAGCCACCCAGGCATCCCAAGAGATTTTTTTTAATTAAATTCCTCTGAAAAGATAGCAAAAATTGCAATTATCCATTCCAGGACACTGTAAGGAATGGAAAGCAAGATGTGACACAAAGGGAGAGTTTCAAAGGTATAACCTAGCTAGGATATCAAGAAGAAACACTTGCCCAAAACTGTGAGGACCTCAGATCTAGTTCTTCGAATTAAAATTTTATGAAACATGCTGTGCAGGTACTTGAGCTGGTTAAATAAGCCTTTTCATGAAACATATATTCAATAAATACACCAACTTCTTTTCTGAAATGGGATGACTGTTTGTACCAAGGTCAGAGAAAAATCCTTATAAAATAACATCAAATGGAGTTTTCTGGCACTGATAAATATCATCTCCTCTTTACAAACACTAACTATAAATTGATTGGGCCCTCCTTTATAATATAAATCATTCTTGGGATGTTTGATTTCATTAGACACAGGAGTATTTGGGTAAATGATTTTTTTTTAAATTTTATTTATTTGAAAGAGAGAGCACAAGCACAGGGGAGGGGCAGAGGGAGAGGGAGAAACAGGCTCCTGCCTTAGCCAGCTCCCCCTGACATGGGGGCTGGGTCCCAGGGCCCTGAGATGATGGCCTGAGCCAAAGGCAGACGCTTAATAGACTGAGCCACCCAGGTGCCCAGTAAATGGTTTTTTAAAAAGATTTATTCATTTATTTTAGAAAGAGAGAGAGCATGAGTGGGAAGGGCAGAGGGAGAGGGAGAGAGAATCTCAAGCAGGCTTTATGCTCAGTGCTGAGCCCTGATGAGGGGCCTGATCTCAGGACCCTAAGATCACGACCTGAACCAAATCCTAAAGTCTGATGTTTAATAGACAGCACCACCCAGGTGCCCCCAGGGTAAATTATTTTAATACAAACTCCAGCAAACATTTCCTGAATCCCAGTATATGTTAGTATGAAATTCATGAAAAGATGAATAATACATAGTCTCTGCCATTATAAAGAGCACCATCTAGCAAAAAGGTTGAGGGATGGAAGACCAATTTGAAAACAACTAATTTCAATACACTGTTTGCAGACATCAGGAACAGCATAGTAGACTGAGAGGTAGACACTAGTAGAGTAGGAGAAAAGCCAGGAAGGTATAACCCGGAAGCCAACTGAAGAGTGTATGTCAACAACCAGGAGAGATGAACTGTTAAGTGACTCTAGTAAATTTGGCTGGGATGAAGACTGTGAATTGCCCTGTGAGTTTAGCAACGTGGGGAAGACATTGTTCAAATTTTCAAGACTGGTTTTGGTGGAGTTGAGCATGTGAAAAGCTAATTAGAATATGTTTAAATAGAATAGAAGAAAACAAATTAAGCAGTGAACAGACTGGCCTCAACTCTTTCAAGAAGTTTTGCTACAAGTGTGTCAGAGAAACACAGTAGTACAGAGAGAGGAAGTGGTATGAGGTTTTCTTTAAGATAGGAGAAACAACAGTGTCTTTTATGCTGATAGAAGCGACCCCACGGAGAGGGAGGATTAATAATGCAAGAATGAGAGGGAATATTCTTAAAGGTGACATGAGAGAAAATGGGAGTTAGTATATAAGTGGAGGAATTGTTTTTAAGGCAAAATATATGGGTTACAGATACTGCTAAGAGGGTTGATAAGATGGTGTCTGTGGAAGGTTTCTGCTCTTTGTTTCAATTTTTCTGAGCAAAATGGAAAACTGGGTTATTAACTGAGACTTAGCATGAGGAAGAAGGGTGATGAAAGTTTGTAGAAAGGTGAGAACGTGAAATAGTCTTTTTGCAAATCTAGGAGATTGAGAGGGAGAAGGGATTGCTATGTTACATTAGGACTTACATGAGAAATGTGGTCATGAATTTAAAGTGGAGCAGTGAGAGTTGTTTTATGTTTTTCTCCATTTGCATTCACTTGCACATGTGCAGGTGTAGAGATGATGGAAGCCTGAATTCAACTGGAGCTGCAGTTATTTTTTTGTCCTGCAACTAAGGTAGAGAGCAACAGGGAATTGGAGATGTGTCCCTGAGAGTGACTCTAATGACTAGCCATGGAATTAAAACTGGATAATGAGAGGGAAATGATATCAGGGAAGTAGGGATTATGAAATTGAGGTATAGTCAGAGATCGGAGGTTCTGGTAATTTGGAAAGGTTGTCTGAGGGGTTTATAAGGGGGTCTGAGCTAGAAAGATAAGAGGCGTCGATCAAAGAGAGATATGCATGACATTGGGGTTGTGGAGAGTTAGCTAATTATGACAAAAATCTATGTACATGGTAGTAATTTCAGTAAGAAAAGGGCATCATAGCAGGAGAGGAGTTCAAAGAACCTAGAGGCCACAAGGTAGAAAGAAACATGTGCATTGCTAGAAATCAGAACAAAAATATTGTCAAAGAGAGTGTTAGTGAACCAGGAAATGAAAATAATGAAGACTTTAAAGGGAGTGATTTATTAATCAATAGATGGCTAACAATAAGTAATAATGGGGATGTGACTAGCTGACTTGAGCTCCAGGGCTGGTAGATGTGGATGAAGGTGGAATGGTGTCAAAGTGACAATGGGAAACGAGGAATGCACGACTGCCCCACCTCCAGGCCAGTGGAGCAAGGACTCTGGGGAACATATCAGCCACCACATGAGAGAGGCAAAGAGGAAACCATGTCCTTAGAGAAAAGCTATGTTTCTACTGAGCAATCAGGTGAGAAGAATATTCAAAGAAGAGATTAAGGATATGGAGGATTTTGCTGATGTCCAATGTTTATTTTTAAAAATTCATTGTGACATATTATACAGCTTAGTCTGCCTTCACATATGCATTGGTTAGGCTTGGCAATACATATATTTGTTTGTTTGTGTGTGGGGTTTTTTGCTGAGATTTTTGTGTGTTGAATGAGTCACTCCTGTTCTTGTTTCAAATTGAATATAAGAAAACAGGAAACAAAGATGAAAACTTAGTTTACTACAAACTTAATTTAGTCTTACTACACAAGCCTTCTTAACTGTGAAATACAGCTATAACGTTAAAATATGCTGATAGTTTTTGATAAAAAGTTCAGTAGTAACAAAAACAAGGAGAGATTAATTCCTTATAAACATTGAATAAATCAATAAAATTCTGCTAAATGTATTTTTGCTTTTCCTCTCTGAATTCTCAAGCTATATCTAAGGTAAACTTAACAAATGGTAAAGACGCTGCAATTAAGGGGCACCTGGGTGGCTCAGTTGTTAAGCATCTGCCCTCGGCTCCAGTCTTGATCCCAGGGTCCTCCTCAGGGCTCTCTGCTCAGCCGGGAGCCTGCTTCTCCCTCTCCCTCTGCTTGCCTCTCTGCCTACTTATGCCCTCTCGCTGTCAAATAAATAAATAAAATCTTTTTTAAAAAAAGACACTGCAGCTAAGAGTAATAGGATAAAGGTTTCCCATTTAAGGAAAAGAGAACTGCTAGGTTCTAAGAAGTGAATGAATTGGAGGGCCAGTGTTACCCAGAGCTGTAACCCAGGATGTGCTCACCCAGGAATGACTTTGTGCCACTTGTGCAGCCCCAAACAGCAACCCTAGGCTTGAGATTGTCAGAATCAGAGAATTCATTATGGCATTCATACTTCAGGTCCTTGTGTCCTGAATTCTAATGATAATAACTGTTATGGACTATGAGAAGTTATAGTTTTCAAAGTCATCTTATCTAATATCTCATTCAGTCTTCACACTATGAAAGGACTGTTTTAATAGATGAGAGTAAAACTCCAACAAGTTAAGTGACTTGCCCAAAGTTGCTCTCACTTAATAGGGAAGCTGGAACCAAACTGTCTGGTTCCAGGCCAGCATTTTTCCCACCCATTTCGGTGTTGTGATTTTTTTTTTCAGTGTTGTGATCTTTAAGTAGCTTCTTCTGGTTAGTAGAGAAAAGCTGGCTTGGTTTCCAGTGAGATCCCAGGACTCTACCCACACAACAACCAGACCAGCTCTGTCTTTACATATTGAGCTTCTGGCTTCTGATTTTGTTTGAAGGAAGGGATCTGTTGGTAATAAGCATTTGAAAATCACCATGTTAATGCATGTTATTCCTATGCATCAAGTAATTTTGACTCTAGCTACTGTCAGATATTCCAGGTAAGGCAGGGAAAGTTTTTCCTTCCCTACCTGGGGAAGTGCTTGGGTGTTGCCCTTCTAGGTTTGAAGGGTAAGAATGAGATCAGTAATAGTCAAGTGGCCTATACTTTGGTTGTATATTTGTGTGAGACTAGCCACTTATCATGTCATTCCAGAAAAGAAAAAGAAAAGGGGCTGGTGGGGTGTGGGGCTGGGGGAGCAAGAAGAAAGAGTCTGTTTTGTCATGGCACTAGTTTAGCATTGTAATAATTAAAGCTTCTCTTAACTGACTAGCTAAACTATTACTTAGAATATACACTATTTACCCTATAATTAGGACACTAGCTTACTGGAACAAAAACATTACTACTCTTTGATTCCTGCTGGAGGGGCTTTACAGCTGTACAATTATATTCAGAGACATAAAAAGAAATTACTGATTTTTAGGGAGAGGATAGAAGGTTAAAATTTTATGATATTGAAAAGTATAATTGAGTGTGAGTGGAATCAATCTATAAAAAATAAGGAATTTACCTTTGGGGGGCTTTGTATATAGAAGTTTTCTTTAAAAATCATTATAGGGGTGCCTGGTGGCTCCGTTGGTTAACTGTCTGCCTTGGACTCTTGTCATGAACCCAGGGTCCTGGGATGGAGTCCCGCATCAGGGTCCCTGCTCAGCGGGGAGCCTGCTTCTCCCTCTCCCTCTCCCTCTCCCTGCTGCTCCCTCTGCCTGTGTTTGCTCACTCTCACTCTTTTTCTGTCAAATAAATAAATAAAATCTTTTTAAAAAAATCATTATATAAGTGAATGTGACTTGGGCAGAAATATTAAATTATTTAACAAAATATCCTAATCTCTTAAGTACACTGAATATAGAACTAAGTTATGTTAGACCCCTTTCATAATTCAGAACATATACTACTTGTATTCCTTTATTATTTTTTAAAATTTACATCAACATTTTTATTGTCATTAATGGCTAATATTTGTTGAGTATTTACTACGTGCCAGGGAAAGGGCTGAATGTTTGGCATGCATCATTTCACATAATTTGCACCACACATTATGGCACAGGTAACACCATTACAACCATATTTTAGACTGAAGCCCTGAGAGGCCCTGCCCGGAGTCATGCACCTGGCAAGTGAAGGGAGTGAGATTTTTACTGTGGTTGGTATACAGGTATATAATCCTGTATATCAAAGATAGATATATAGGCTTAAAGAAATAAATGGTATTCCATTATCATATTAGTGCTAAAAACATCAAGAATTAGAATTGGATTTGCTGTACCATTTCTGTGGTATTTAAATAGTTGTTTAGTGTCCCAGCCTCAGCAATCAGACAACAAAAAGAAAAAGCATCCAAATCAGCAGGGAAGAAGTCAAACTTCCACTATTTGAAGATGACATGATACTTTATGGAGAAAACCCAAAACCCTCCACCAAAAATTTACTAGACCTGATTTATGAATTCAGTAAAGTCACAGGATACAAAATCAGTGTACAAAAATCTGTTGCATTTCCACATACCAATAATGAAGCAGCAGAAAGAGAAATCAAGGAATCAATCCCATTTACAATTGTACCAAAAACCATAAGACCCCAGGAATAAACCTAACCAAGAGGTAATGGATCTGTACTCTGAAAACTACAGAACACTTATGGAAGAAATTGAGGAAGACACAAAGAAATGGAAAAATATTCCATGCTCATATTTAATAAATATTGTTAAAATGTCTATACTACCCAAAGCGATCTACACATTTAATGCAATCCCTAACAAAATACCACCAGCATTTTCCACAGAGCTAGAAAGAACAAACAGTCCTAAAATTCATATGGAACCACAAAAGACTCCAAACAGCCAAAGCAATCTTGAAAAAAGAAAAGCAAAGCTGGAAAAAAAAAAAAAAAAAAAAAAAAAAGCAAAGCTGGAGACATCACAATTTCGATCTTCAAGCTATATTCCAAAGCTGCAGTGATCAAGGCAGTACGGGCACAAAAACAGACACATAGATGAGTGGAACAGAAAAGAAACCCAGTGGACCCACAACTATATGGTCAACTAATCTTTGACAAAGCAGAAAAAAATATCTGATTGAAAAAAGATGGTCTCTTCAGCAAATGTTGCTGGGAAAATGGGACAGCAACATGTGAAAGAATGAAACTAGACCACTTCTTACACCACACACAAAAATAAATTCAAAATGGATGAAAGACCTAAATGTGAAACAAGAAATCATCAAAATCCTAGGTTAAAACACAGGTAGCAACCTCTTTGACATGAGCCATAGCAAATTCTTGCTAGATACATCTCTGGAGGCAAGGAAAACAAAGGCAAAAATGAACTACTGGGACTTCATCAAGATAAATATTCTGCACAGCAAAGGAAAAAAATCAATAAAATTAAAAGGCAACCTTCAGAGTGGGGGAAAATATTTGCAAATGACATATCTGATAAAGGGTTAGTATCCAAAATCTATAAAGAATTTATCAAATGCAACATCCAAAAAAAAATAATAATCCTGTTCAGAAATGGGCAAAAGATATGAATAGTCATTTTTCCAAAGAAGACATACAGATGGCTAACAGACACATGAAAAGATGCTCAACATCACTCATCATCAGAGACATATGAATCAAAACTATGGTGATATTTCACCTCACACCTCTCAGAATGGCTAAAATGAACAACAGATGTTGGTGAGGATGCGGAGAAAGGGGAACCCTCTTACAGTGTTGGTGGAATGCAAGCTGGTGCAGCCACTCTGGAAAACAGTATGGAAGCTCCTCAAAAAGTTAAAAATAGAACTCTCCTATGACCCAACAATTACACTACTATTTATCCAAATAATACAAAAATATTGATTCAAAGGGGTATTAATAGCAGCATTATCAACAATAGCCGAATTATGGAAAGAGCCCAAGTGATCAACTGATGAATGGGTAAAAAGCTGTGGTACACACACACAAAACATACATACACACAAACACACACATACATGAATGTTACTCAGACATGACAAAGAATAAAATGTTGCCATTTGCAATGATATGGACAGAGCTACAGTGTATTATGTTAAGAGAAATAAGTCACTCAGAGAAAGACAAATACCATATGATTTCACTCATAAGTGGAATTTAAGAAACAGGGAAAGGAAGGAAAAAAAGAGATGTAGGCAAAGCATAAAAAACTTAACTATAGAGAACAAACTGAGGGTTGCTGGAGGGGAGGTGTGTGGGAAGATGTGCTAAATGGGTGATGGGCATTAAGGTGGACACTTGTGATGAGCACTAGGGATTATATGTAAGTGCTGAATAACTAAATTCTTCTGAAACCAATATTTCTCTGTATGTTAGCAAACTAAAATATAAATAAATACTTGAAACAACAACATAAAAAGGAAATATGAAAGTGCCACATGCAAAAAAAAAAAGTTGTTTAGTATTTCAGTCCCACTAATAGAAAATAAGCTAATTCAATGTAAGAGGATGAATTTGGAACACCTCAGGTTATAATTATGATTTTACATAAGATATAGTTTACAGGGCGGAGAAGTAGCAGCTGAGACGACATCAGGCAGCAGGAGATCAGCTAGATAGCTTATCAAACCACTGCGAACACCTACAAATCCAACAGGAGATCGAAGAGAGGAAGAACAGCAATTCTGGAAACAGGAAATCGCCCACTTTCTGAAAGGTAGGACTGGCGGAGAAGTGAATCGAAAGCGACGGGAGGATAGACC
>PISX010018269.1:0-41157 GCA_004024625.1 Mellivora capensis | reverse complement strand
TCAACCTTTTGTCTGTACTGTCATTTGCAAATGTCTTCTCCCATTCCTTGGGTTGCCTCTTTGTTTTGTTGACTGTTTCCTTTGCTGTGAAGAAGCTTTTGATCTTGATGAAGTCCCAAAAGTTCATTTTTGCTTTTGTTTCCTTTGCCGTTGGAGACATATCTTGAAAGAAGTTGCTGTGGCTGATATCAAAGAGGTTACTGCCTATGTTCTCCTCTAGGATTCTGATAGATTCCTGTCTCACATTGTGGTCTTTTATCCATTTCGAGTTTGTCTTTGTGTAGGGTGTAAGAGAATGGTCGAGTTTCATTCTTCTACATGTAACTGTCCAATATTCCCAGCACCATTTATTGAAGAGACTGTCTTTTTTCCACTGTATATTTTTTCCTGCTTTGTCGAAGATTATTTGACCATAGAGTTGAGGGGCCATATCTGGGCTCTCTACTCTGTTCCATTGGTCTATGTGTCTGTTCTGATGCCAGTACCATGCTGTCTTGGTGATCACAGCTTTGTAGTAAAGCTTGAAATCAGGTAATGAGATGCCACCAGTTTTATTTTTGTTTTTCAACATTTCCTTAGCGATTCGTGGTCTCTTCTGATTCCATACAAATTTTAGGATTATTTGCTCCAGCTCTTTGAAAAATACCGGCGGAATTTTTTTTTAATTTTTATTTTTTATAAACATATTTTTATCCCCAGCGGTACATGTCTGTGAATCGCCAGGTTTACACACTTTTGATGGGAATGGCATTAAAAGTATAGATTGCTCTAGGTAGTATAGACATTTTAACAATGTTTATTCTTCCGATCCAAGAACATGGAATGGTCTTCCATCTTTTTACGTCTTCTTCAATTTCGTTCATGAGTGTTCTGTAGTTCCTCGAGTACAGATCCTTGACCTCTTTGGTTAGGTTTATTCCCAGGTATCTTGTGGTTCTTGGTGCTATAGTAAATGGAATAGATTCTCTAATTTCCCTTTCTGTATTTTCATTGTTAGTGTATAAGAATGCCACTGATTTCTGTACATTGACTTTGAACCCTGCCACGTTACTAAATTGCTGTATGAGTTCTAGTAGTTGTCTGACCAGAGCCAAAGCCAGGTACCCCTAGGTCTATCCACCTTTTGGAATAAGAAAGGACACATGTATTATTCATCTTGCTACGAAACAAAGTGCTTTGGCCATAACAGCTCTTCTGCAGTGCTTGTTAAATAAAGAATTAAGTCATGTCCAAATAGAAAAGGGTTGGTTATTTTCAGCAAATACTTCTTAATTCTTCCAGCGGAATTTGGAAAGCCTGAGTCATGTCCTTGAATGATGCATAGACATTCACCAGGTGGAGGAGGGAAGAAAAGGCATTTCAGGAACAGAAAACAACAAAGGTGGAAACCTGCCAGAACACATGGAAAAGTGCCAGTCCCTCTGGATGTTGAGGTGAAGTGCTTCTGGATATGGCAGGGGCATGATCCAGTGAAGAATGGAGAGTCACTTAAGGACCCTAAGGATGGGACCATTCTGAGTAAGAGAGGGTAAGATGCCACGGGGAGAAGGGAGAGAGAGCAGAGGGGTCTCAGGCGACCGGATTTGTGTACAGAAATTCTCCTGGTTACTGGCAAGAGTGGTTTGGGTGGTCAGTAGAGAGACTCAGAGGTGAAAACTTGGAAGAAAGAGTATGATTGGGGGTGAGGACGTTCATGTGTTAGGGTGGAGGAGAAGGAAGGCATTTTGGGGGAAGATGGCTATGTTCAGATGGCTATGGGGTGTCTAGGGGGCATTGGCTGGTCAGTGCAGGATTCGTGAGTGAAATTCTGAGACAGGAAGACCTCTCTGGGATAGCAGGAAGAGCAAGGACAGAGGAAGCAGGCTCCCCGCGGAGCAGAGAGCCCGATGTGGGGCTCAATCCCAAGACCCTGGGATCATGACCTGAGCCAAAGGCAGAGGTTTAACCCACTGAGCCACCCAGGCGCCCCTATCCATTCATCTCTTAATGGACCCCTGGGCTATTTCCACAGAGTGGCTATTGTGGACATTGCTGCTGTAGACTTTGGGGTGTAGGTACCCCTCTGGATCACTGTGTTTGCATCCTTTGTTCTGCTCAGTTCTTGAAGATAAGTCTTTGAATTTAACTTGTGGGACAAATGTTAAGGAATGCAGAGATAAATGCAGGTAAAACTCCTGACCTTCACCAATAAGGGCTCATTGTACCCAAAAAACACACAGAACACTGTAGCAGGGGAGTGCTCTTTGTTCACTTCTGCAAATGGGCTGTCTCCACCCATTCTCAACCTGCTTTCTGATAATAAAAAGTGTCACTTAATTGGTCAGTCTTTGTGATTCTTGACCTTCTCTGATTCATAACAAGGGACCTTGGTGCTCTTTTGTGGGGTAAGTGAAAATAACTCCAAGGTATTCTACTTAAAGAAATCAGGTGGTTTTTCTGTTTGTCAATTGCTTTTGCAACCACTTGGAGTCTATCATCTTTCTCTGCATTGTTCAAAGGGCCAGGCAAAAGGATTAAGTGCTTTCCTGCCTGTAAAAGCATCTCAACAAGTATGTCTGATTTCTTCCCACCCTGGGGAACCAGCATCTCCATAGCTCAAAGCCTATAATGCTAAACCCTCAAAGCACTCTGCCTCTGTAGCTTTTTTCTAGAAATTGAGTCTCATCTTTGGAGTTCCAAGTGGGACAATGACAGCTGAGAGAAGAGACAGCCCCTGCCATTTCCCATGAACCCTTCAGATATGAAGCCCCTTTGGTGCCTCTGAACTGGGTTTGGGGTGGTATCCACATCCATGGGACATCACTTGACCACTGTTCCTGAGGTCAAGCCAGAGTTTGCAGCATTTCTGCCTCCCGTATAACCTCTACCTGACACACCCAGATGTTCCTTTTTTTTAAACTAAGAGAAACTCTCTTTCTGTCTCCACATATCCCTCAAGAACTCACTTCTCTCTATACTCCCAATGAGCTTAAGCTTTTGAAACTAAAGCAGGTTGGGAAAAAATTATCTGACAAGCACTTTATGTCTCCTTTCCTGAAACCAATTGCCTGATGCAGATGGAATCAACAGGATCTGTCACACAAAATTTGCATTTCAGTGAGTTGGGGACTGTGGTATCTCTGTTCTCTGATCTCTCCTTTCTTTGTCTTGCTAGGCTAGTGCTTAAAAAATCAGTAGGAGAATCAGCACGTGTGCACCTAATGATGTGATCAAATTTGTTATAATTAACGTTTTTGAAGTCACCATTGCCATCAACTGTCTTGTCAAAAATGCACGTTAATATCTAAGACTATAGGTTTGAGATAATCCCTGAAGGACCTCTTCTATAGAATTAGCAGGAACCTAGATTATTCGAGTCATTAAACATCTTTTAAAAGTGAGCACATGGGACGCCTGGGTGGCTCAGTTGGTTGGACGACTGCCTTCGGCTCAGGTCGTGATCCCGGAGACCCGGGATCGAGTCCCGCATCGGGCTCCCAGCTCCACGGGGAGTCTGCTTCTCCCTCTGACCTTCTCCTCGCTCATGCTCTCTCACTGCCTCTCTCTCGAATAAATAAATAAAATCTTTTAAAAAAAAAGTGAGCACATCTCGGGGAGTCATTTATTTATTCAACCTAGCCTTGAAGCACCTGGAAATTTCAAAGAATATGAGTGATTCTTTCAAATAAGGAAGAATCCAATAAATATATGGCTGAGCATACAATTTATATAGGGTAATGAAGCCATCCTTTGTAGATGAGGATAAAATGGCAACCCCACTAACAGCAGACAATGGGTTTAATTATCTTTCCCACAAAAAGAATGCACTTGCATTAATCTGTGTTCCTCTTTTACTTCTGGTTTCTAAAATCCACTTCAAGTTCCAGTTCTGAATACAATGGAACAACATTTCTCCTCTTTTTTTCCACGATGTTTAATTATAAAACTTGGACAGAATGCATAGGGCAGGCACGAGAGTTCCCTCAGAAGAAAACAGTGCCGGGAAGATTGGGGGGAAAAGACCAACATTTAAAAGAACTCTGGTGGTGGTGAGCTTGCCATTTTCCCTCCAGTGTCCCAGCCTGGATAGGATGCAGCTGGAAACCCACTTGTGACCTGTGGGGGCACAGGCAGAGAGTGCTCAGGGAAGCAGCTGACTCTGACTCAAAGTCAAAAAATGGGATTCCTAATCCCCAGAAAGAGCAGCAGGGCCCTGGGCTTCCTTTTCTTTCTTTCTTGTTTTACCCTTTCTCTTATACCTGGCCCTAAGACAATCCCAGAGGTGGTGGCTGGTCAAGGGGCCAACAGGAGCCCAAACTCAGAGGGGGGGGACTTCCTTCTACATTCAGTGGAATTATGACACTCAAAAGGGCACCAACCCTGGAGGTTTCCTCTCCCTCTCCTCCCTCCACATGAGCCCACATGCAATGCTCAAGACAGGTGGCCAGCAGACCACAGTGATGAGAGCCTCAAGCTTTGGCCAGAGGACCCTAAAGGGGGGCATCAGAGAAGTTGAATACCTTAATACATTTAGGGAAGAAACCATACATACAATTTCTAACAACAGTAGAATTCAATGAGTGATTGATGAGAGGAGAAAATTGGGGCAACTCAGAGACATAGATTCAAAAACATGTAGGGCAAAAGAGAAAATCACAAACAAAATAAAAAATATTTTACCATGAATAAGAAAAAAATGCAACATACCATAAGTTAAAGAATGCAGCTGAAGAGTGCCTAATAGAAATTCATAGTAGTAAGGAAACAAACAAAGAAGAGTAATGATTTAAACCAATCCAGCCTTTCCCCATTAACAAAATAAAACAAAGCAGAACAAGAAAAAAGCAAAACCCAAAGCCAGTAGAAGAGAATGAAATCATAAGGAACAGGCCAGAAATATTATAAAATAGAGAATAGAAAATCAACACAGAATATCAATAGAACACAAAGGCGTTCTTGAAAAGATCAACAAAATTGAGAAACCTCACACAGACTGCCTGAGAGAAGAAATAAATATACTCAAATTACTAAAATCAAGATTAAACAAGAAGGTCTGCCTAGTACTTCACAAATTAAAAAAAAAAATTATAAGGGAATTTTGTTAACAATTATAGCAATAGCCAAGATAACAGATGAGAGAAACAGACTCCTAGAAAACCACAAATCACCAAAATCATCTCAGGAAAAAAATTTGACAATCTGAACAGATGTATAGCAAGTAAAGAGATTGAATGAGCAATAAAACTTCCCATGAAGAGAAGTTCACAAGCGGATGGCTTCACTGATCAATTCTGTCAAACACTGAAAGAAGAAGCACTAATGCCTCACAAACTCTTCCCAAAAATAAGAGCAGGAAGAACATTTACTAACTAATTTTATGAGGCCAGAATTACCCTAATACTGAAGACAGACAAAGAGATAACAAAAACAAAAATATTCCAACATGACACATCAATATCCCTGGTGGAAGGTGATTAAAAATCCTTAACAAAATCTTAGTCAAAGAATTCCAGTAACAAAGGAAAAAGATACACTATGGTCATCTAGGATGTAAAGTGAAGTTGGTTTAATATGTGAAAAAAAATCATTATATTAAAAACATTAAGACAATGAAGGACATAGCCCATATGATCATCTCAATGGACACAGGAAACACATTTGACAAAGTCCAATACTCTTCCATAATACAAACATTGAACAAATGAGGAACAAAAGGGAACTTCCATAACTTGATACATCATCTATGAAAAACCTGTATTTAGGACAGTCAGTGATGAATAATTGAAGGATTTCCCTTCAGTAGGATCAGTAAAAAGACCATTATGCCTGCCTTGCCCACTTTTCTCACATGTTGTACTGGAAGCTTCGACCAGGGTACTTAAAGATAAAAAATATATAAAGAACATCCAGTTTGAATGGAAGAAGTAAAGCCATCTCTATTTACAGAAACATGATTTTGTATTTAGAAAATGTCTAAAAATACACTAAAAAAAACTATTTGGGCAACTGATGAGGTTAAACAAGGCTTCAGATGAAAGATCCACATGAAGAAATCACTTGAATTTTTCTACAGTAGAAATGAATGAACAATCCTCAAATAAAATTAAGAAACAATTCATTTTATAATAGCATCAGAAGAGTCAAATAATTAGGAGTACACTTAATAATGGAAGTCCAAAACTCATACACATTAAACTATGAAATATTAATAGGAAAAATAGTTTAAAGACCTAATGAAAACATCAAGAAAGGGACAAGACAACCCACAGACTGGGAGAAAAACGTTTGCAGATTTATATCTGATAAGGAACATAATACCACTTACATAATTGGTTTTTAAAAACCTATGGGATACAGCAAAGGCAGTCCTAAGGGGGAAATACATAGCCATCCAAGCCTCCCTAAAAAAAATGGAAAAATCCAGAATACAACAGCTGTCTCTACACCTTAAAGAACTGGAAAATCAACAACAAATTAAACTAACTCCACACACAAGAAGGGAAATAAAAAAGTAAACCAATTTGAAAAATGTGGGCAAAGGATTTCAGCAGATATATCTCTGATGAAGATATGCAAATGGCCAAAAAAAGCACACCAAAAAATGCCTAAGCCATAACCACTGGGGAAATGGGAATCAAAACCTACATGAGCACCACGCCCTCCAAGATGGCTGTGGTCACCCTGACAGAGGACACAGAATGTTATCAAAGACAGGGAGATACTGGAACCTTGGTGAAGCACTGGTAGAAAGGTGGGATCGGTTCAGCCACTTTGGAAAGCCCTTTGGCAATTCCTCCAAGCACTAGACACAGAATTATCATCTAGCCCGGATGCTCTCCTCCTGGGTTTCTCCCCAGCAGAAAACACAGAAACTCTGCACATAAGTGGGCATGGCAGCATTACTGGTCAACCCTTCCAAGCAGAAGCAAGCCACGTGTGCATCTACAAAAGAAACTGTAGTTGCTGCTCTTCCCATGCAGCGGAATCCTTTTTAACAGTAACATGGACTGAATAACTAAAACATGGTACCATGTGGATGAACTTAGTACATGAAAAGAAGGAGGCAGGTACAAAAGAGGTGAGACAGAGATGAGGTGCTTTGCCTCAAGTGCCCAGAAGGTGGGTCTATAGAGAGAAAGAAAATTAGTGTTTGCCTGGGGTAGGAGGTGAAGGTGATGTAGGAGGTGAAACCTGAGGTACAGGGTCTCTGTTGGGGATGGTGATGAAACTGTTCTAAAATACGATTTGATATGGATATACTATACTTACTAAAGTATGTTATGAATGAGAAATATAAAATGTATAAAATAAAATAAATATACTAAAATGGTATCTAGTGAATATACTAAAATCCATCGAATTGTAAACATTAACTGGTGAATTGTATGGCATATGAATTCTCTCTCTCCATATGCTACATATATATTTAAAGGGTCAGCACACAATTATTAGTCTTACAACCTCTTTACCACTGACATCAGAGTTTGTGAGCATTAAGCTATCCCAATATTCAGGGCTAAGGATTTACTGGTCGGATCCTCTTTTGGCAGGGGTTATGGCACTGGGCTTTGAGCCCTATCCATCACGATGGAAGCCTCCATTAATTTGGAAGAGAGTCAGCGGGTCTATGATGCATGTTGTCAGGCCCCAAGCAATCCCAAACCCCACCTCTCCAGAAGACCATGGGATAAGCCAGCGGCAAGGCAGAGGTCACATCTTAAGGCTGTCCTGGTATTGAACTCCATGGGCACTGTTGACACTGTCTTCTGTGTAGGGGTGATCTCTCATGAGAACAGTTGCACCTGGACTAGTGCATGGCATAGAAACTGGGTTCTTACATCCTCTCCATGAATTCTCAAAGCCAACAATTGCCCTGAGAGCATGTTTATTTCTTCCTCGATATTCCCGTGGCCCTTTGACAGCAAAGCCAAGAAGACTGAGTACAATATTGAACCTTGGGAACCTTCCCCAACTTTATGAGTCCCACAGCCTCAGGTTGCTGCCAACCTGCAGGGATTGTGGCCCCTTTGGAAAGAATAGAGAGCAGGGGACGTACTGAATACAGTGTCCACGGAGGGAGCTCTGGTCCCAGTGAGGTGTTTTCTGCCAAGGCCTTTGGGGCTGGACAGATGATGGACATGTTGGACAGAAGACAAGGCAGTTGAGGCTCATCTCCAGTCTCTACTGACCCTCATGTGGCCAGTTTGTGATTGGTCACATGTCACACAGGGCTCCTCATGGGGGGTTGGTATGTGCAGAGCAAAACTCAGAACCCCCACTTCAGCACCAATATTTGTGTCAGCTCTGGTCAGAGGTGGGAACAGACATCTTTGTCCTAGGAAAATGCCACGTTACAGGAAGCCACGTGGGGTATTACAGGGGGTGTCCTGAGGGAAGGAAGAGGCTCTGGAGGGCAGATGTATTTTATAAACCACGTCTCCATAGTTTTACTTGATGCAACCTCCTCCCTTAGGGTGGGCCTAGCAAATGACCTGATCTGAGAAGGAATCCCAGGAGGCCCCAACCACCTCAAGACTGGGTGATGGTCTCTGAGCATCCGTGGCTCACCTGAGAGCTAGATAGAGCAATCACATCTGGCCCACGCAGGATGCCAGATCCTGGCAGACACCATCTCCACCATTGGTGTTCATCTGCCTGTAAACGCACTTCTCCACCTACACACAGTGAGGCCCACCAAAAGACCGACTGGGCATGTCATGGAAGTTGCCCATGGCTTTCTTCCTGTCATGGCCCTGTGTCCATTGGTAATTACCTGGAGACTGTGGTGTATGATGCCGGGGAGAAGCTATGGGCCAAGTGCCTGGACTCCTGCCCACCCACCAGGCTCAGACCAGCAGAGCTCCAAAGCCTTCTCTTGTCCCCTGAGGCTGGAGCCCAGGTCTATGTGTCCCTAGGGTGAGCTAAAACAGTGAGAAGCTGTGCCATTTCTCTCTCCTTTGGAATAGCCACAATTAAAAACTCGACCTCTTGCAAGAAAGGTAGAGTCACTGATCACAGTAAGTTTCTCATTCTTTTAAAAAAGAACCAAACAATCATTCCAAGATGCTTTGCGGTCTCTTGAAGCAACACTCAGGCCCAATGTGACCAACATGTCCCTAAAGCAACTGATGACAACAGTTCAGGACTATCTGTTTTCCCTTTTCAGCCACAGTTATTGTGTCAAAGAACAAAGGTCAGACTGCTGACCTGACCTCCCATGGGTGCTTCCCCCCAGGTGTAGGAGAAATTCCAACTCCCTCTTTTGGAGGGAGAACAAGCCCGGTCCCTCTTTTCCCTGGGGTGACAGTTCGTCACCTCGACAGTGCATCCCACTAGGGCAGGCAGGTCTTGCCCTTTCTCCCCCGGGTACACAGCACACCCTCTCCTGGTGTCTGCCACACTGCTCTGTCTCCATGTTCCTTGTCCTTGACTCGTTCCTTTGGAAGGATGTAACCCAAATTATGGTGGAAAGAGTAACATAAACTTCCTTCCCTATCTTGCCTCTTGTACCGACCTGAGGTGGTGTGGGAGGAGCAGAGCTTCAGGGACAAGCACATGGGGTTCTTCCTGTGTGGTGCTTCCATGAATCCCTTTGCACAGAACCTGGCCCTTAGCACTTAACAGGCTTCTCTGGTCCCTGCCTTACTGCCGGACCACCCCACCCACAGTTCAGCATCCTGTGTGCCTGCCTCCCCAGAGCACTCATGTACCCTGGCTAGCTGCCTTTCCTTACCCTGCCCAGGTGCTGTAGGAGGCATCAGAAAGGAGACTTGATGGAGAAACATGCAAACTGCATGTGTGTGCCTGTGGCAACAAGAGTACTGGGGTCACAGCAATCACGGGGCAGATACCACTGCCACACATCACATTGCTTCAGTACACGGCATCTCTGATTAGCTCTGTCTCCCCACTTATTCCCACCTGATCTGAGCCATGAAGTCCACCCACATCCTCTCACCCCACCTGGGCATTTACCATTGCTCGGGATTCCAGAGCTGCTCCACTGCCTCATGCTTGTGGGTGTTTGGGGACCTTTATTTACAGGACAGCAAAGACACTCAGGTCCCCTTTGGTCCTAAGCTCAGGATGAGGCACATTTTGAGATGAGTAATTGTGGCCTTGTGTGGAGAAAGAAAGGACAGTTCCATATGATAACAAAGGCAGTGTCCATACAGTGCCTGTGGATCTGAGCACAGGGGGAGAAAGCTGGACCTGTACTTGGAAAGGGGCCAGAGACAGCTTTCTGGAGAGGAGGCACCAGAGTTGGGTCCTGGGCATGAGGGGGAGAGATCAGGACTAAGAGGCTGGGCAGTGCAACACACACTTTGAGTACAGAACTTCTCAAGACAATTTAAAAGCCCTTCATAGCATCTCCAGCCAGTGCCCTCAGCAAAACAGCTGGCTCCTCAGAGTATGTGTAGGGTGTCAGATGGCCTTAGAGACTGGGCTTGATGGGTAGGGCTTCCCTTTCCCTTCTGGGGGGTCATGGGGTCCCGGGGCTGACACCCAAGTTTTGTGGAGATAGCATGGGGAGTGGGTAGGTGGAGGAGATGGGCCAGAGCAGGACCCCTCCCAGAGAGTGGAGGGAGATGAGGGGCCCAGGGTGGAGAAAGAGCTCACATCCTGCCTCAAGGCCATCCCCCGATGTAGACCCTGTGGTTTCCCTGCCCACTCAGGAGCAGCATCAGCTCAACACCACTGGAAAACACCAGTGTATCACTGTTCACAGCAGCTCTTCTCGCAGAACCCAAATGTTGGGGTTAAGTCAAGGGTCCATCAACAGGGAGAAACAAAATGTGTGTGTGCACATAGCAGAATATTCCCCAGCTGTGATAAGGAATGAGGTGCTGACCAATGCTATGAACCTTGAAAATATGTGCATAGAAAGAAGCCAACTGGAGAACACAGATACTGTGAGACATTCAGCCCAGGCAGATTCATAGAGACCAACAGTTTACCTCTAGGCCATTGGGCAGGGGAAGTGGGGCAGGGGAGGGAGGGACAGCTGGATGGCAGGTGGCTTCTTTCTGGGACAGGGGGCTCTGCCCACATATGGGGGACAGCTGCCCTACAACGTGAGTGAGCTCCATGCAACACCTTCTGCTTCAGGGCAGTGGGGATGGCAGACTTCACGCTGTGTGCATTTTGTCCTGAGACACACCAACCCTCCAATGCAGCATGGAGCATGGAGCTGGGCTTCAGCCCCCCAGTGACCTGGATGGTTGACGTGGCTGCCTGGGCCTGCCTACCTCCCTCCCTGGCTCCAGTCCTTTCCTATGAGCATCTGCCTTGGGCCCAGTGACTCAGGCTCTGCCTCCAGGGCCCTGGGACCCAGGTGCAGGCCGCCAACAGGCAGTTCAGGTTCCACAGATTCCAGCTGGCTGGCCCTGTGTTCCCCTCAACCCAACCACCATGGTGCCCAATGTGGGCCCAGGTGCCACATATAAGTGGAGTCCCTGCCTTCCTTCTCAGCCTCCAGGGACAGCTCTGAAGCAAGGCACATATGTCTCAAATACTGGGCTCCCACCCCTCAATCCATCAGCCCAAATAACCCCTGGGGACAGAAGTACTGAGATGCCAACACAACCTACACTCCAGGCAGCACATTTTACTCATCCTCACGTGCTGCAAAGTTGACTGATGCTTCAAGAAAAATCCTGCTATGTTATGGACTCAGTGCTGCTGTTATGTCTAGAACCATATTCTCACCAGATTTTGAAAGGTCACCTGACCCATTTGTGAGGGCTGGCCCAGCAGCCAAGCCAACTTCTCCTGCCAGCCAGGGACTCTGTCCTCAGAGGGAATTCCCATCATTGGTGGTCAAAGGCATGGCCCTCTAACTGCTCCAGCTGACCTGAGCAGGAGTTCTGGCAGAGAAGGGGAGAAGGGGCAGGGACCTCAGGTCAGAGACAAGCCCAACTGGCTCTCAATGAGACATGACATCCCTCCGGGAGACTCCAAAGAAGGGGCAGCTCTGAAAACAAACTCAGGGGCTTCATCTTATCTAAAAGGGGTACAAACAATGAGCCACATGGCTTTCTCAGACTTGGGAAGGGGGCTGTGACCAGGAGGTCAGGCTGACGTGGGTGCTGGGCTGCTGCGGGGCCTACCTGGGACCGTTGGGTGACCAAGCACAAACTTCTCGGCAGAAGCCAAGGTCCGCACATGTCTGGCTTCCTGAGGAGGCAGCAGCCTTTCTCTGGGAGCAGGTCCTGGGAAGCAGGAGGATGCCTCCAGGTGTGAAATAACTCTTAGGTCTGAGTACAAGACTGGAAGCATCTCTTTGTCCATTGGGTTTGCCCAGCCCTCTGCAGATCTCCTCTTTCCCAGCAGTGACCTGGAACCCACCACCTCCCACCCCGTGGTGCCCCGGAAACATGCTGTTCAACACAGGCACGCTGCTAGGCCCCTGAGAATAGCAGGCCAGGCCTCTCAGAAGGCAGGGGTGCCCAGAGCTTAATGGTCTTGCTGACAAAAACTTCCATGGGCAAGCCAGCAAGGCTCTTGCAGATGATATTTTGAGACGGCAGGATGACCGCATAGCACTGGTGTTTCTACAGACCTACAGGTGGAAGGGGATGGGTCAGCTGGCCCATGACCACCTCCCTGATGTGGGATCACACCAAGGGCCCAGGGGCCAGTCCATGTGTGTCCCCAGAGGGTCTGTGGAGTGGACTCCTCCTCCTTCACTGGTGCCAGACTAACAATCACTGAGCGCTTCAGCAGATCCATCCACTCTGTGCTCATGGTCAAGGCAGCAGAAGGCCCTCTTCCCAAGGGAAGTGTGGAGGTGGAAGGAATTGATGTGGGCTTGCCTTTGGTCCAAAATATCTCCATAAACAGGTGAGGAAAGCCCCAGTGTTTAATAAGAAGGAAATATACTGGCAATGCAAATTTGTCTGAGTTTTTAACAACCATGCTATGGCAAGACAAGGGCACATGAAGCCACATACATAGGGTTACACAGGCAGAGCCCAAGTGACAGGGCAAAAGGAGCTGACCTGTTTACCAGCACATTCTGGAAGGTTCTCTCATGAGTTAATATTGCTTCATCATCACTGGGCTTTCCTGAGGCCTATGTGCAGGTCTGACCCCTGAGTGAATGGAGACACATGCCAGGGTTCAGATCTCACCTTCTGGGAAAACACTGGCCTGCAGAGGTTCAGTGAATCAGAGCACCAGGTTCCTGCCCCCACTGACATCAAGGACACACAGGGACCCGCCCTTTCCTGCTCTCAGTCTTACCAAAGCTGTGCTGCCTTATTGGGCAGGTACACCCACCTGGCCTGTTAGTCCCAACCCTGACCTCCAGGGACCCTCTGGCCCCTCATAGTCAACTGGGACAAGCCAGGGGGTACATGGACACAATCGCGGTTAGTTTCCTGCACAGAGGGGAGTCACAATGTAGGGCCACTTTTCCCCTATATTTGGACCTTGAAACCATAGGAGGACCAGGAGCACCAAAGGCAAGGGAAAATAAATGGGCAGCCAAAATGGGGTGAGTGCATACAGTGGGGCGCTACTCAGCTCTGAACATTAAGGGCATCGCAAATGTGCCCAGCAGAGATGAAGCTGGATGAAAAAGCCAGACTTACCCTCCTAAAAGGGGCCTAACCCATTAACAGCAGTCTATGGTCCCTGGTGGACTCAAAGGCAGAGAAAGGAGAGGGTGGGGGCCTGGGGCCAGGATGGGGAGGGGTGTGTTTCATGGGGACAGAGGCTCAGCCAGGGAAGAGGGATGGGGCCCTACAGGGGGGCAGTGATGGCTGTTGGCCCAGGCCTGCCCCACAGTCATGGTTGCTCTTGCTGAAGGCAGTGTGTACTTATGTGTTAATTCATATGTAGTTAACATGGAGCTTCTGTTCATGGTCTTGAAGCTGTTTTTCCCAGTCTTGAAGCTGCTTTGGGCTATTAGGGGTAATCAAAGCAGAAAGGCAGTTAGCAGGCACGGAAGAGTTACAGCAAATTATATCTGCCAACATGGCAGGCTGGCACCTCACTAGGAAGCCACAGCCCAGGCACACTGCTGTCCCCACACTTACTGTTAGCTCCCTGGTGGTTCCTGCACTGCTTTCTCAGATAGCCAGGCACCCCGGCCCACAGTATTTGGGGTCTGGGCTCACCCTCTGATGAGTGGGTCAGAGGAGTATCCGGGATATAGCACAAATAACAGTCAGGAAGAATTGGGATTCTCCCCAGGGTGGCAACTTTTCCAGATACCCTGTGGCAGGCATGGCTGTTGGCCTACCTGTGCTCAGGTGGGAGCCCTACTCTGACAGAGATGAGCAAGACAGACCAAGAGCACCTGTGCAGGTAAAAGGGTCCAAATGCATTGTGTTCTTTCATTTTGTTGTTTTGATTTTGTTCCAAAGCCAAGGGAGATAACCTCTGGGGCGTGGATGAGGGTGTGTGTTCAAGAGCACAGGAAGCAAATGAGCCACATGTTCTGCTCAGCACCACTCCTGGGATACACCAGGCCAAGCTACTGCCTGTCTGCTCCCTGTGACCTTAGCAGGGCCAAGGCACATCCTGCTCCCTGGAGGTGGAGAGAGCAGGGATGCACTCCCTGAACCACACATCCTGGAGCCAGAACTCTAAGGGAGCTATGCATGTGGGTAGGTTGTTTCACAGAAACTAGCAGGCACCACGCTGCCCTGAAAGCCCCCCAGGCTTGTGGCAACCTCAGAGGGGGTGCCCAGTGACTGCTCTCCATTCCATATCACCCCTACACTGTCCTGACTCAGACCTAAGCTGAGTCAGACCTAACCCCCATGGTCCCTCCAAGGTCAGGTGACATACAAAGGGCCTAGGATAGGGTAGGTGCTCATTTGAAGTTTAGAGACCTGTGGAACATGAATGGTGGGAGACGAGACATGAGGCTCTGAATTTAACCCACCCCGGGATGACCCTGGGATACCCAGTCCCCATTTTCCTTCCCATCAATGTCTGTTGGTCAGTGAATCTGGGGAGGGCTGCAGCAGCCAAAGTGCTGACCAGGGGGCCAGCGGCTCTGGGTCTCATATCTCCTCTGGAACACTCAGCAAATAAGGACAAGAACAGCTCAAGCTGTGACCACACAGATAGGCAAAGGGCATGCCCAGGGACAGAGATACATGCCCAATTCCCCATGACACCCACGCAGCCACTGTCTATAGGGTGCCACCAGCAACTTAGTAAACACTGTCCTGGTCCCCAGAAGAGGCCACAGCTTTGTTGTAGGAAAACTTCTTTCTTGTGAGTTGAACTGTGTCCTCCATAAAGATACCTTGGCGTCCTAACTCCCAGCACCTGTGGATGCCACCTTCCATGGACATAGGTTTTTGCAGAACTTGCAGTTAGGAGGAGAACACACTGGGTAGGGAGGGCCCTAATCCAATGACTGGTTTCTCTTTTGGAAGGCAATTTTCTTTTATTTATCAAGGTTTTCAATGCACTTGACTTTTAATCCAGCAATTACACTTCTAGCAATCTACCAGACATAAATGACCACATATTCTCTATCCTGAGTCATGCAAATAAAAGCTCAACCGAACAATCCCCCAAAACTCCAAAACAAATTATCTATAGCTCTTTTAAATGACACCCAATGTCAAGAGGACTACCTTCAAGTTTGAAGGTCACTAACAGCAAAGCTGCTTCCAGATGTAATGACAAACGTTGGGCAGAGCAGCGTATTATAACAGCTAATGATTTAACTAATAGCAAACCATGAGCAAGCTGTTATAATAGCTAATTCACATGGGGAGTACAAGTGTTCCACATTATCAGTTGTTGAAGATGAAGACAAAACATATTTAGAGAAGCAAATTTAGTGTGCAGCAATCCGTTGGCAGATACTGAGACAATAAAAAGTATCAAAGGTCCTTAGAAGAGGAGAGGAATTTGGACACACTCCTGGGAGGGCTTCATGGAAGCGTGGAAGCAGAGTCTGAAGCGATGTGTTGCAATACTGGGACTTCTAAGAAGAATATCTATTTAGTCACTCAGATGAGAATGATGTGTTGCTCATACGTTGCATCTTTGTGCAGAGTGAAAATGTGTCTCTTGTCGTGTTAATGAGGATGTGGGCAGCTCCCCAAGATAACCAACTTTGTTATTAGAGGTGTGGAACATTCCATCCCATTCCTGACTTTTGGGGATGGGAGAGGGGCTACAGGCTCAATCAATGGCCAATGGCCAATGATTTCATCAGTCTGGCCTGTGGAATGAAGCCTCCACAAAAGCCCTAGAGGATGTGGTTCAGCCTGCTTGCATGGGAAGTAGACAGAGTAGTAGTCTGTGATGCCTGGAACTTGGTCAGGATGTGCCAAGGGCTCAGGGCACACCAGCCTCCTTTGCCTTCTACCTCTTACAGGGTTTCTGATTGTCCCTTTGGATTGTTTTCAAGCACTCTGGGTTCATTTCATGCCTCCCTTAGACTGTCTGCTCCAGATCTTTTCCTAGAGGGTTCGTACAGGCCATAGGGACACTGGCTCACACTCTGAGCATGGCTAGGACACCAGCTCTGTCCCTGAAGATCCACAGAACATGCTGCTCATGGGTGCTTCCCAAGAAGCCACCAGGTGGGTGCCAGGGTAAAGAGTAGGGAAGGGCCTTGCCCAAGGTACCACTGCTCCAGTGCCTGGTATTTAGGGAGTCCCAGATGGGAGGTAGGACAGGTCACTTCGCTGAGCACACCCATTAGCTCTAGATGCAAACAAGCCTTGTCGTTCTCTTCCCCAAGAACTCTGAGCATGTCCCTGACTTCCATACCTGGAGTTGGAGTGGCCCTGGGGAGGGACCCCACTGAGGCAGAACCCAGGATGAGGCTGGAGAGCATGACAGGGGCTCATTGAGATGGGAACCCAGAGCAGATTGCTATGGGAACAGGGGGCTTGGAGTCTGTGGAGGGTGTCCATATCATTGCCCACAGCTGTATCCCTGGCAAGTGACTGAGTCTGTTGGGGACCAATTTTGTTTTTGAGAACTGGGCCTCACAGCACTTTTTCTACCAGGATTTGGTGAAAATAAACCAAGACAAGGAACAATAAGCAACTCACCAGTGTCTGTAACAGAAGTGGCATCCATGAAGACACATCTCCCTAGGATTGCTTGGTAGGAAACGTGTTTTTGGAGACCTACCTCAGCTGGGCATGTGGTTTTGAACATCAGAGACCAAGCACTGGATTCAATGAGCCTCCCTCAAACATGGTGACTCAGAGCCACCCTGATCCAATTACACAACCTACACTCCAGGGACATTCCTGACTGTCTGGTAAATATTAAACTCTGAAGACACTGCACTCACTGCAAGGCCTACCCAAGGAAGCCGTGGACCCAACAACTTTGTGGCAACCCTTTGGGCCCAGCTCACTTCCTTGGGGCACCAGTACACTAGAATTTCCTCACCATATCGACTTCTCTCCACGGGGAAACTGTACCCTGGAGGAGAGTTTTCCCACCAAGAGGGTTGTTTCCGAGAGTTCAGGGCCCGGCACGTTTGTTTGACTTCCAAGAGCCTGTGTGTAAACAGTGCTGTCTCCTGAAACAAGTTGTCAGGCATGAGCGAATGTGGCAAGGTCAGGTTCCTTGGAATGGAGCCTAGAGCCCTCAGCATATAGGTGTGCTGGCCAGAGTCTGGGATATAGCTTCTGGCTACCAGGGGAAACAGGAGCTGATGGCTTGCTCCAAAATGGGGTTTGCTCCAAAATGGGGCTGAGAGATTCACATATTCTACTTCTTGCTTCCTGGGGTTAGTAATGCTTCACACTCCACGGACAAGGTTTGGGTATGCAACAGCCAGGATTACACGAGATGAGCTGGTGGCACTTGCCTTGCCCTTCCACACCAAAGTGTACCCATGGAAATTGATTCCCCATTCGGGACGCCACACAATGACCTGAGAGTAGCCAGTCCCTCAGCCCCATTGCTCACCTTGCAGTAGGCAAGCAGTTTTCTTTGCATAGCGACTCTTCTCTCTTAATGGAAAGTCTTCGAGGGAGAAGGATTTTCCCCCAAGAGAGTTCTTTCTTTGAGTTCAGGGCCCAGCACGCTCGTTGCACTTCCAGGAGGCTGTGTGGAAACTTTGCTGTCTCCATAAAAGACGGGGAACATGGGAGCTGCTAACGTCGCCCTCCGTTGCTCCTTTGGGGCCTGAGAGAGTCACTCATTCTCCTCCACGCTTTCTAGGCTTAGCAATGCTTCCCTCTGAATGGAACAGGGGTGGCATGTGCCTCAGCCCTGATTTCCAGAGGCAAGCCTTGGTCATTTGCTCTGCGCTGACACCCACATCGTTTCCAGAGGCCTCTCTGCTCAGGGAGCCATGAGTACTTTAGCCCAAAGGAGGACCTAGGTTTCTTGGACTCCCCACGCGATACGATTCAGCCATGCCACTCTCCTCATGCTTGCTCAGGTCTCACTGCTCTGGTCAGGCTGAGAGAGCGGGATTTTGCAGAAGTCATCATGGCAGACTCAGAACTGGGGTTTGAATTCTTCTGTGGGTCCAGAAGGTGGTGGACCCTCTTAGGGTGGCAGCCGGGGTGATTGCAGCAACCAGTGCCCTGGTCACCATGCTGGGTCGCTCTGAGGCCCGAGTTAAGGTGGGCGCCTTCTCGGAGATCCTCTGAGCTGAGCGCCCGGCACCTTCCTTAGGCTCTGAGCACCGCACCCAGGTGGAGATTCTTTCTCTCCTCAGGGAAGAACCTATGTCATGAGGGCGTCCAGGTTAGAGGCATTGTTTCTCAGAGTTGGAGGCGTGGCACCATGCTTAGGCTTCCAGGCCGAGGTTTGGGAGCTCTTTCTCTGTGGAATCGCGCATGAGGGGCCAGTGGTGGATTCCAGATAGACTTCTTTCTTCACAGGGAGGCAACTGGCCATTTCGGCAAGCGTTCCCACACACCCCCACGGAAATTGCTTCCCCCTTCAGGATGCCAGAAGGTGAACTGAGCGCAGCTGGCCCCTCAGCCCCTTCTCTCCCCCGTTGCGACACGCACTCCTTCCCCGGCAGAGTGACTCTTCCCTCTTCACGGAAAGACTTTGCGGGAGGAGGTTTTGCCCCTGGAGAGTTGTTTCTTAAGCTTCAGGCCACGGCATGCACATTGGACTTGCAGGAGGCTGTGTGGAAACTGTGCTGTCTCCATGGAAGACGGGGAACACGGGAGCTGCGGAAGTCCCTCTCCATTGTTCCTTGGGGGCCTGAGAGAGTCAGCCTTTTTCCTCTATGCTTCCTGGGCTTAGGAATGCTTCCCTCGGCAATGACCAGGGAATGTGCCCCAGCCCCTATTACCTGAGGTAAGCCTGGGACACTTGCCTGGCGCAGTCACACACCCGTTTCAGAAGGCCTCTCTGCTCAGGGAGCCACGAGGACATTCTTCAGAAGGAGGGCCTCACATCTGAGGGCTCTGCGCAAGAAACGTCACCGCCATGCCACTCTCCTCATGCCTGCTCAGGCGGTGCCAGGACCAACTGCTCTGGTCAGGTTGAGAGCGCGGGACTTCTCAGAAGTGCTCTTTGAGGACTCAGAACTGGAGTCTGTGCTGGGCCATGGGTCCTGGGCCGGGGCTCTTGCTTCAGGGGTGCAGCCAGGGAGATGGCAGCAATCGGTGCCCTGTCAGCGTGCCAGGTTGCTCTGAGGCCTGAGTTAAGGTGCACGCCTTCTCCGAGATCCTCTGAGCCAAAGGCTGGCACCTTCTGTAGGTTTCCCGCCACACACACGGATGGTGAATCTCTTTCTCCTCAGGGAAGTGCCTAGGTCGCTTAAGACGTCTAGGCATTGGTCTGGTTTCTAGGAGTTGTGGGCATCACACTATCCTTAGTCTTCCAGGCCAAGGGTTGTGAAGGCCTCCTCCTCCGTGGAGCAGCATGTGAGGGGGCAGTGGTCGCCTTCCAAATGGACTTTGTTCCTCACATGGAGGCAGATGGCCTTTTATTAAAGTGTTCCCCCATGTACCCTCGGAAATTGCTTCCCCCTTCAGGATGCCAGCCACACAGCCCCATTGCTCCCGCATCAGGACCAGCGCAGATTCTCCCGCATTGCGACTCTTCTCTCATCCTGGGAGGTCCTTGCGGGTGGAGAGTTTCCTCCCAAGAGAGTTGATCCTTTCAGATCAGGGCCCAGAACACTCGTTGGACTTCCTGGAGGCTGTGGGGAAAACGTGATGTCTCCATCAGAGACCGGGAACTCGGGAGCTGTGGACGTCCCTCTCTGTTACTCTTTTGGGGCCTGAGAGAGTCAGCCATTCTCCTCTGTGCTTCCTGGGCTTAGGAATGCTTCCCTCGTCAAGGACCAGGGGTGGCGTATGCCTCAGCACTGATTCCATGAGGTAAGCCTGGGACACTTGTCAGGAGCTGCCACACACAATTTCGGAAGGCTCTCTGCTCAGGGAGTCCCAAGGACGTTCTTTGGAAGGAGGGCCTCACATCTGTGGGCTTTCTGCAAGAAACGCACCCGCCATGCTACTCTCTTCAGGTCTGCTCAGCTGGGGCCTGGGCGGAATGCTACGGGCAGGCTGAGAGCACGGGAGTTCTCAGAAGTGCTCTTTGTGAACTCAGAACTGGAGTCTGTGTTATGCTTTGGGTCCTGGTGCAGGGGCTACCGTTTAGGGTGGCCGGCAGGTAGAGCACAGCCACAGGAGCACTGTCAGCGTGCAGGGTTGCTCTGAGGACGAATGAAGGTGGGCACCTTCTAGGAGATGCTCTGAGCCGAGCGCCCAGCACCTTCCTTAGGCTTCATGCACTGCACCCAGGTGGTGAATCTTTCTCTATTCATGGAAGACCTAGGTCGTAAAGGCATTCCGCTTAGAGGACTTCTTTCTCGGGGTTGCAGGCGTGGCACCCTGCTTAGACTTCCAGGCCGAGGTTTGTGAAGCTCTTTCTCTGTGGAGACCCGCATGAGGGGACAGTGGTCGCCTTCCAGACAGACTTCTTTCCTCACAGGGAGGGAGCTAGCTATTTCTGCAAGCGTTCCCACACGTCCGCACAGAAATTGCTTCTCCCTTCAGGACTCCAGACAGTGACATGAGCACAGCTGGCCCCTCAGCCACTTCTCTCCCCATTCACAAGGTGCACAAGTTCCCCAGTAGAGTGAATCATCCCTCTTCACAGAACGTCTTTGAAAGAGGGGTTTCCCCTTGGAGAGTTATTTTTAAGCTTCAGGCTGCGTCACACTAGTTGGACATCCCAGAGGTTGTGTAGAAACCGTGCTGTCTCTATTGAAGACAGGGAACAAGGGACCTGCGGAAGTCCACTTCCTTTGCTCCTTTGAGATTTGAGAGAATCAGGCTTAATCCTATGTGCTTCCAGAGCTTAGGAATGCTTCCCTCTGGAAGGTCCAGATGTGGCGTGTGTCTTACCCCAATTCCCTGCGGAAGGCCTGGAACACTTCTCAGGCGCTGCAACACACCCATTTCAGAAGGCATCTCTGCTCAGGGAGCTCCAAGGGCGTTCTTCAGAAGGAGGGCCTCGATTCGGTGGGCTTTCCGCAAGAAACGCCCCCGCCACGCCACTCTCCTCACGCCTGCTCAGGCGGGGCCAGGGACAACTGCTACAGTCAGGCTGAGAGCCCAGGACTTCTCAGAAGTGCTCTTTGCAGGCTCAGACTGGAGTCTGTGTTGTGGCTGGATTCTGGCCTGGCAGAGCATAGACACCAGAACCGTTTCAGCATGCCGGGTCACTCTGAGGCCCGAATTAAAGTGGGCGCCTTCTCAGAATTCCTCAGAGCCGAGAACCTGGCACCTTCTTTAGGCTTTGTGCACCGCACTTGTGTGGTGAATCATTCTCTCCTCATGGGAGACCCTAGGTGGTGAAGGCATTCTGGTTAGAAGCCTTGTTTCTTGGGGTTGCGGGCTTGGTACCCTGCTTAGCTTCCAGGCCGAGGTTTGTGAAGCTCTTTCTCTGTGGAGACCCGCATCAGGGGACAGTGGTCGCCTTCCAGACAGACTTCTTTCCTCACAGGGAGGCAGCTAGCTATTTCTGCAAGCGTTCCAACACGTCACCATGGAAATTGCTTCCCCCTTCAGGACTCCTGATGGTGACCTGAGCATGGCCAAACCCTCAGCCCCTTCTCTCCCCCATCGTGACCCACGCCAATCCCCAGTAGAGCGAATCTTCCCTCTTCATGGAACGTCTTTGCGGGAGGAAGGTTTCCCCTTGGAGAGTTGTTTTAAGCTTAAGGAGATGGCACGCTCCTTGGACTTCCCAGGTATTGGGTCAAAATTTTGCTGTCTCCATGGAAGATTGGGAACAAGGGAGCTTCCGGCATCCACCCTGTTGCTCCTTTGAGGCCTGAGAGTCAGCCTTTCTTCTCTGTGCTTCCTGGGCTTAGGAATGCTTCCCTAAACAAGGACCAGGAGTGGCGTGTGCCCTAGCCCCGATTCCCTGCAGTAGGCCTGGAGACTTGTCAAGCACTACGACACATCCGTTTCAGGAAGGCCTCTCTGCTCAGGGTGCTCCGAGGACGTTACTCAGAAGGAGGGCCTCACATCTGTGGGCTTTCCACGAGAAAGACCCCAGCCACAAGAGGAGCGAGAAAGGCTCCTCACGCCTGCTCAGGCGGGGCCAGGGCCAACTGCTACAGTCAGGCTGAGAGTGCAGAACTCCTCAGAAGTGCTCTTTGCAGACTCACAACTGGACTCTGTGTTGGGCTGGGGTTCCTGGCACAGGGGTTCCCGCTTAGTGTGCGGCCTGGCAGAGCATAGACCCCAGAGCCCTTTTGGCATGCTGGGATGCTCTGAGGCCCTTATTAAGGTGGACGCCTTCTCAGAGATCCTCGGAGCCGAGTACCTGGCACTTTTCTTAGGCTTCTCACACCGCACCCATGTGGTGAATCTTTCTCTCCTCATGGAAGAGCCTAGGTCCTGAAAGTGTTCCGGTTAGAAGCCTTGTTTCTCAGGGTTGCGGGCTTGGCAACATGCTTTGGCTTCCAAGCCGAGGTTTTTGAAGCTCTTTCTCTGTGGAGTCCCATATCAGGGGACAGTGGTAGCCTTCCAGACAGACTTATTTCCTCACAGAGAGGCAGATAGCTATTTCTGCAAGCGTTTCCACAAGTCCACACGGAAATTGCTTCCCCTTCAGGATGCCAGACGGTAACCTGAGTTAGCCCTAGCACCAATTCTCTGAGGGGCTCCCACTTAGGGTGCAGCTGTCAGAGTGTAGACACCAGAACCCTGTCAGCGTGCTGTGTCGATCTGAGGCCTGAATTAAGGCGGGCGCCTTCACAGAGTTCCTTTGAGCCGAGCGCCTGGCACCTTCCTTAGGCTTCCCATACAATACCCGGGTGGTGAATCTTTCTCCTCTCATGGAAGAGCCTAAGTCATGAAGGCTTCCTGGTTAGAGGCCTTGTTTATTGGGTTTGCAGGTGTGGCACCCTGCTTCGGCTTCCAGGCCAAGGTTTGTGAAGCTCTTTCTCTGTGGAGACCCCCATGAGGGGACAGTGGTCCCAATCCAGACAGACTTCTTTCCCCACAGGGAGGCAGCTAGCTATTTCTGCAAGAATTCCCACACGTCTCTAATGAAGCTTCCCCCTTCATTACTCCAGATGGTGACCTGAGCACGGCTGGCCCCTCATCCCCTTCTCTCCTCCATCGAGACGTGTGCCACTTCTACTGGTAAGGCAAATCTTCCCTCTTCACGGAACGTCTTTGCGAGAGGAGGGTTTCCCCTTGGACAGTTGTTTTTAAGCATCAGGCTGCGGCAAGCCCGTTGGACCTCCAGAGGTTGTGTCGAATTAGTGCTGTTTCCATGGATGTCGGGGAACAAGAGAGCTGCGGGCATTCACACTGTTGCTCCTTGGAGGCCTGTGAGTCAGCCTTACTCCTCTGTGCTTCCTGGGCTTAGGAATGCATCCCTTTCCAAGGAGCAGGTGTGGCGTGTGCCCTAGCCCCGATTCCCTGCAGTAGGCCTGGGACACTTGTCAAGCACTGCCACACGCCCATTTGAGAAGGCCTCTCTGCTCAGGGAGCTCCGAGGACGTTCTTTGGAAGGAGGGCCTCGATACTGTTGGCTTTCCACGAGAAACACCCCCACTATGCCACGCTCCTCATGCCTGCACCTGCCAGACCAGGGCCGACAGCTACAGTCAGGCTGAGAGCATGGAGAGCGTCCGCACGGAAATTGCTTCCCCTTCAGGTTGCCAGATGGTAACCTGAGTCTGGCCGGGCCCTAAGCCCCTCTTCCCCCTGTTCGGTTCCTGCACCAGTTCCCTTGTAGAGCAAATCATCCCTCTTTTCAGAACGGCTTTGAGGGAGGAGGGTGTCCCTTTGGAGAGCTGTTTTTAATCTTCAGGCGGCGGCATGCTCCTTAGACCTCCCGGAGGTTGTGTCTACACTGTGCCCTCTCTAGGGAAAACGGGGAACAAGGGAGCTGCAGACGTCCACATCCTTTGCTCCTTTGGTGCCTGAGAGACTCAGCTGTACTCCTCTGTTCTTCCTCGGCTTAGGAATGCTTCTCTAGGCAAGGACCAAGTGTGTGTTTTGCTGCGGGTCCTGGCACAGGGTCTCCTCCTAGTGGTGCGGCCTGGCAGAGCGTACACACCAGGGCCCTTTCAGCGTGCAGGGTCGCTCTGAAGCCCTTACTAAGGTGGGCGCCTTCCCGGAGATACTCGGAGCCGTGTACCCGGCACTTTTCTTAGACTTCTCGCACCGCCCCAGGGGGGTGAATCTTTCTCTCCTCATGGAAGAGCCTAGGTCGTGAATGCGTTCCAATTAGAAGCCTTGTTTCTAGGGACTGCGGGCTTGGCAACCTGATTTGGCTTCCTTCCACACCGAGGTTTTTGAAGCTCTTTCTCTGTGGAGTCCCTCATCAGGGGACAGTGGTCGCCTTCCAGACAGACTCCTTTCCTCACCAAGAGGAAGCTGGCTATTTCTGCAAGCATTCCCACATGTCCGCACGGAAATTGCTTCCCCTTCAGAATGCCAGACGGTAACCTGATTTACCTGAGTAAGCTGTCCCACAGCCCCTTCTCCCCTTGTTTGCGACGCACGCCAGTTCCCCAGTAGAGCGAATCTTCCCTCTTTATGGAACATCTTTGGAGGAGGAGGGTGTCCCTCTGGAGAGTTGTTTTTAATCTTCAGCAAGGGGCATGCTCCTTGGACCTCCCGGACGTTGTGTCTACACCGTGCCCTCTCTATGGAAAACGGGGAACAAGGGAGCTGCTTGTCCACATCCTTTGCTCCTTTGGTGTGTGAGAGACTCAGCTGTTCTGCTCTGTTCTTCCTTGCCTTAGGAATGCTTCCCTCAGCAAGGACCAGGTGTGGCATGTGCCCTAACCCCGATTCCCTGCAGTAGGCCTGGGACACTTGTCAGGTGCTGCCACACACCCATTTCGGAAGGTCTCTCTGCTCAGGGAGCTCCGAGGACGGTCTTTGAAAGGAGGGCCTCGCTTCTGTGTGCTTTCTGGGAGAACCGCCCCCGCCATGCCACTCTCCTCACGCCTGCACGGGCCGGGCCAGGGCCGACTGCGACAGTCAGGCTGAGAGCATGGGACTTTCTCAGAGGTGCTCTTTTAGGACTCAGAAATGGAGTGTGTGTTGTGCTGCGGGTCCTGGCACAGGGACTCCCCCTAGTGGTGCGGCCAGGCAGAGCGGACACACCAGGGCCCTGTCAGGGTGCCAGGTCGCTCTGAAGCCCTACTAAAAGCCTTGATTTACGGGGTTGCGGACTTGTCACCCTGCTTTGGCTCCCTTCCATGCCGAGGTCTTTGAAGCTCTTTCTCCGTGGAGTCCTGCATCAGGGGACAGTGGTCGTCTACCAGACAGGCTCCTTTCCTCTGAGTCTGGCTGGCTCCTAAGCCCCTCTCACCCCATTTGGTTTGTGCGCCAGTTCCCCGGTAGAGCAAATCTTCCATCTATTCAGAATGGCTTTGTGGGAGGACAGTTTCCCTTTGGAGAGTTGTTTTTAATCTTCAGGCTGCGGCACGCTCGTTGGACCTCCAGGAGGTTGTGTCTACACCATGCTCTCTCAACGGAAAATGAGGAACAAAGGAGCTGCAGAAGTCCACATCCTTTGCTCCTTTGGTGCCAGAGATTCATCTCTTCTCCTCTGTTCTTCCTCGGCTCAGGAATGCTTCCCTCGGCAAGGACCAAGTGTGGTGTGTGCCCTAGCCCCGATTCCCTGCGGTAGGCCTGGGACACTTGTCAGGCGCTGCCACACACGCATTTGAGAAGGCCTCTCTGCTCAGGGAGCTCCGAGGATGTTCTTTGGAAGGAGGGCCTCACTTCTGTGGGATTTCCGCGAGAACCGCCCCCGCCACGCCACTCGCCTCACGCCTGCAGGGGCCGGGACAGGGCCGAAGGGACAATCAGGCTGAGAGCGTGGGACTTTCCCAGAGGAGCTCTGGGCGGACTCAGAACTGGTGTGCTGTGCTGCGGATCCAGGCACAGGGGCTCCCCTAGTGGTGCTGCCTGGCAGAGCGTACACACCAGGGCCCTTTCAGCGTGCGGAGTCGCTCTGAAGCCTATATTAAGGTGGGCGCCTTCTTGGAGATCCATGGATCCGTGGACCCGGAACTTTTCTTAGGCTTCTGGCACCGCCCCCGTGTGGTGAATCTTTCTCTCCTCATGGAAGACCCTAGGTAGTGAAGGCATTCCGGACAGAAGCCTTGTTTCTCGGGGCTGCAGGTTTGGCACCCTGCTTTGGCTTCCTTCCACGCCAAGGTTCTTGAAGCTTTCTCTGTGCATTCCGGCATCAGGGTACCGTGGTTGCCTTCCAGAGAGACTCCTTTCCTCACAAAGAGGAAGCTAGCTATTTCTGAAAGCGTTCCCACATGTCCGCATGGAAATTGCTTCCCCTTCAGGATGCCAGGCGGTAACATGAGTCTGGCCGGTCCCTCAGCCCCTTCTCCGCCTGTCCAGGACGCGCGCCAGTTCCCCGGTAGAGCGGATCATCCCTCTTTATGGAACATCTTTTCGGGAGGAGGGTTTCCCTTTGGAGAGTTGTTTTTAATCTTCAGGCGGCGGCCCGCTCCTTGGACCTCCCGGGGGTTGGGTCTACACCGTGCTCTCTCTATGGAAAATGGGGAACAAGGGAGCTGCAGACATCCATATCCTTTGCTCCTTTGGTGCGTGAGAGACTTAGCTGTTCTGCTCTGTTATGCCTCGGCCTAGGAATGCTTCCCTCGCCTAGTACCAGGTGTAGCGTGTGCCCTAGCCCCGATTCCCTGCGGGAGGCCTGGGACACTTGTCAGGTCTGCAACACAGGCATTTCAGAAGGCCTCTCTGCTCAGGGAGCTCCGAGGTCGTTCCTTTGAAGGAGGGCCTCTCTTCTGTGGGCTTTCCACGAGAACCACCCTGGCCACGCCACTCTCCTCATGTCTGCACGGGCCGGGCCAGGGCTGACGGCGACAGTCAGGCTGAGAGCATGAGACTTTCTGAGAGGTGCTCTGTGCAGACTCAGAACTGGAGTGTGTGTTGTGCTACGGGTCCGGGCGCATGTTCTCCCCCTAGTGGTGCGGCCTGGCAGACCGTACACACCATGGCCCTTTCACCGTGCCGGGTCGCTCTAAGGCCAGTATTAAGGTGGGCGCCTTCTCAGAGATCCTCGGAGCCGTGTACCCGGCACTTTACTAGGGTTCTCGCACAGCCCCCGTGTGGTGAATCTTTTCTCTCCTCATGGTAGAGCCTAGATCGTGAAGGCTTTCTGTTTAGAAGCCTTGATCCTCGGGTTTGTGGGCTTGGCACCCTGCTTTGGCTTCTTTCTACGCCGAGGTTTTTGAAGCACTTTCTCTGTGGAATCCCGAATCAGAGGACAGTGGTCACCTTCCAGACAGACTCCTTTCCTCACAAAGAGGAAGCTGGCTATTTCTGCTAATGTTCCCACATGTCCGCACGGAAATTGCTTCCCTTTCAGGATGCCAGACGGAAACCTGAGTCTGGCCGGCACCTCAGCCCCTTCTCCCCCCATTCGGGAGCTTGCAAGTTCCCCGGTAGAGCGAATCTTCCCTCTTTACGGAACATCTTTGCGGGAGGATGGTTTCCCTTTGGAGAGTTGTTTTTAATCTTCAGGCTGCGGCACACTCCTTGGACCTCCCAAAGCTTGTGTCTACACCATGCTCTCTCTATGGAAAACAGGAAACAAGGGAGCTGTGGATGTCCACATCCTTTGCTCCTTTGGTGCCTGAGAGACTCAGCTGTTCTGCTCTGTTATTCCTTGGCTTAGGAATGCTTCCCTCGGCAAGAACCAGGTGTGGCATGTGCCCTAGCACTGATTCCCTGCGGTAGGACTGGGACACTTATCTGGCGCTGCCACACACTCATTTCAGAAGGCCTCTCTGCTCAGGGAGCTCCGAGAACGTTCTTTGGAAGGAGGGCCTCGCTTCCGGGGGCTTTCCTCAAGTATGGCCCCCGCCACGCCAATCTCCTCACGCCTGCACGTGCCGGGCCAGGTCCGACTCTTACAGTCAGGATGGGAGTGTGGGACTTTCTCAGAGGGGCTCTGTGTGGACCAGAACTGGAGTGTGTGTTATGCTATGGGTCCTAGCACAGGGGCTTCCCCTCCGGCTGTGCACTGGCAGAGCGTACACACCAGGACCCTTTCAGCATGCCGGGTCCCTCTGAGGCCCGTATTAACGTGGGCGCTTTCTTGGAGTTCCTTGGAGCCCTGTTCCCAGCACTTCTCTTAGGCTTCTCGCACCGCCCCCGTGTGGTGAATCTTTCTCTCCTCATGGAAGAGCCTAGGTCGTGAAAGAGTTCCGGTTAGAAGCCTTTTTTCTCGGGGCTGCAGGCTTGGCACCCTGCTTTGGCTTCCTTCCACACCGAGGTTTTTGAAGCTCTTTCTCTGTGGAGTCCCACATCAGGGGACAGTGGTCGCCTTCCAGAAAGACTCCTTTCCTCACAAAGCGGAATATAGCTATTTGTACAAGTGTTCCCACACATCCGCATGGAAATTGCTTCCCCTCAGGATGCCAGGTGGTAACCTGAGTCTGGCCGGCCCCTCAGCCTTTCTCCCCCCCGTTCGGGACGCACGACATTTCCCCGGTGGAGCGAAACTTTCCTCTTTATGGAATGTCTTTCCGGGAGGTGGGTTTCCCTTTGGAGAGTTGTCTTTAATCTTCAGGTGGCGGCCCGCTCCTTGGACCTCCCAGAGGTTGTGTCTACACCATGCTCACTCTACAGAAAACGGGGAACAATGGAGCTGCGGACGTTCACAAACTTTGCTCTTTGGTGCCTGAGAAACTCAGCTGTTCTCCTCTGTTCTTCCTCAGCTTAGGAATGCTTCCCTCGACAAGGACCAGGTGTGGCGTGTGCCCTAGACCCGATTCCCTGCGGTAGGACTGGGACACTTGTCAGGCGCTGTCACACACCCATTTCGGAAGGCCTCTCTCCTCAGGTAGCTATGAGGACGTTCTTTGGAAGGAGGGCCTCGCTTTTGTGGGCTTTCTGCGAGAACCGCCCCGACCACAAAACTCTCCTCACGCCTGAACTGGCCTGGCCAGGGCCGACGGCGACAGTCAGGCTGAGATCGTTAGACTTTCTCAGATGTGCTCTTGGCAGACTCAGAACTGGAGTGTGTGTTGTGCTGCGGGTCCTGGCGCAGGGGCTCCCCCTAGTGGTTCGGACTGGCAAAGCATACACACCAGGAAACTTTCAGGGAGCTGGGTCTCTCTGAGGCCCATATTAAGGTGGGCACCTGTTTGGTGATTCTCGGAGCCGTGTTCCCGGCACTTCTCTCAGGCTTCTTGCACCGCCTCCGTGTGGTGAATCTTTCTCTCCTCATGGAAGAGCCTAGGTCGTGAAGGCGTTCCGGTTAGAAGCCTGTTTCTCGGGGCTGCGGGCTTGGCACCCTGCTTTGTCTTCCTTCCACACCGAGGTTTTTGAAGCTCTTTCTCTGTGGAGTCCCACATCTGGGGACAGTGGTCGCCCTCCAGACAGACTCCTTTCCTCACAAAGAGGAAGCTAGCTATTCCTGCAAGTGTTCCCACACGTCCGCACAGAAATTGCTTCCCCTTCAGGATGCCAGATGCTAACCTGAGACTGGCCGTCGCGTAAACCCCTCCTCCACTCGTTCGTTTCATGAGCTAGTTCCCTGGTAGAGTAAATCTTCCCTCTTTTCAGAATGGCTTTGCGAGAGGAGGGTCTTCTTTTGGATAGTTGTTTTTAATCTTCAGGCAGCTGCATGCTCCTTGGACCTCCGGGAGGTTGTGTCTACACCGTGTTCTTTCTATGGAAAACGGGGAACAGGGGAGCTTCGGACGTCCACATCCTTTGCTCCTTTGGGGCCTGAGAGACTTAGCTGTTTTGCTCTGTTCTTCCTCGGTTTAGGAATGCTTCCCTTGGCAAGGACCAGGTGTGGTGAGTGGCCAAGCCCCGATTCCCTGAGGTGGCCTGGGACACTTGTCAGGCGCTGCCACACACCGAATTCGGAGGGCCTCCCTGCTCAGGGAGCTCCGAGGACGTTCTTTGGAAGGAGGGCCTCGCTTCTGTGCGCTTTCCACGAGAACTGCCCTGGCCACGCCACTCTCCTCACGCCTGCACGGGCTGGGCCAGGGCCGACGGCGACAGTCAGGCTGAGAGCATGGGACTTTGTCAGAGGTGTTCTGTGCAGACTCAGAACTGGAGTGTGTGTTGTGCTGTGGTTCCGGGAGCATGTTCTCCCCCTAGTGGTGCGGTCTGGCATAGCGTACACATCATGGCCCTTTCAGCCTGCGGGGTCCCTCTGAGGCCAGTATTAATGTGGGCGCCTTCTCAGAGATATTCGGTGCCGTGTACCCAGCACTTTTCTTAGGCTTCTCGCACCGCCCCTGTGTGGTGAATCTTTCTCTCCTCATGCTAGAGCGTAGGTCTTGAAGGCTTTCCGTTTAGAAGCCTTGATTCTAGGGTTTGCAGGCTTGGCACTCTGCTTTAGCTTCCTTCAAGGCCAAGGTTTTTGAAGCCCTTACTCTGTGGAATCCCGAATCAGGGGACAGTGGTCGCCTTCCAGACAGACTCCTTACCTCCCAAAGAGGACACTGGCTATTTCTGCTAGCATTCCCACATATCCGCATGGAAATTGCTTCCCGGTCAGGATGCCAGACAGTAACCTGAGTCTGGCCGACCCCTCAGCCCCTTCTCCCCCCATTCGGGACCCGTGCCAGTTCCCGGTAGAGCAAATCTTCCCTCTTTATGGGATGGAATCTTCCATCTTTGCGGGAGGAGTGTTTCCCTTTGGAGAATTGTGTCTAATCTTCAGGCGGCGGCATGCACCTTGGACCTCCCAAAGTTTGTGTCTACACCGTGCTCTCTCTATGTAAAACGGGGAACAAGGGAGCTGTGGATGTCCACATCCTTTGCTCCATTGGTGCCTGAGAGACGCAGCTGTTCTGCTCTGTTCTTCTTCGGCTTAGGAATTCTTCCCTCGTCAAGTACCAGGTGTGGCGTGTACCCTAGCCCAAATTCCCTGCGATCGGCCTGGGACACTTGTCAGGCACTGCCACACCCCCATTTCGGAAGGCCTCTCTGCTCAGGGAGCACCGAGGACGTTCTTTGGAAGGAGAGCCTTGCTTCTGTGGGCTTTCCGTGAGATCCGCCCCCACCTCGCCACTCTCCTCACGCCTGCAAAGGCCGGGCCAGGTCCGACTCCAACAGTCAAGCTGAGAGCATGGGACTTTATCAGAGGTGCTCTTGGCAGACTCAGAACTGGAGTGTGTGTTGTGCTGCGGGTCCTGGCACAGGGGCTCCCCCTAGTGGTGTGAACTGATGACAGTACACACCGGGAAACTTTCCTCGTGCCGAGTCGCTCTGAGTCCCCTATTAAGGTGGGCGCATTCTCTGCAATACTCGGAGCGGTGTACCCGGCACTTCTCTTAGGCTTCTCGCTCCGCCCCCACGTGGTGAATCTTTCTCTCCTTATGGAAGAGCCTAGGGCGTGAAGGCGTTCTGGTTAGAAGCCTTGTTTCTCGGGTTTGTGGGCTTGGCACCCTGCTTTGGTTTCCTTCCACACCAAGGTTTTTGAAGCTCTTTCTCTGTGGAGTCCCGCATCAGCGTACAGTGGTCACCTTACAGACAGACTCCTTTCCTCACAAAGCGGAAACTAGCTATTTCTGCAAGAGTTCCCACATGTCCACCCGGAAATTGCTTCCCCTCAGGATGCCAGATGGTAACCTGAGTCTGGCCGGCCCCTCAGCCCCTTCTCCCCCCATTCGGGAATCTCGACAGTTCCCCAGTAGAGCGAATCTTTCCTCTTTATGGAACGTCTTTCCGGGAGGAGGTTTTCCCTTTGGAGAGTTGTTTTTAATCTTCAGGCGGTGGCCCGCTCTTTGGACCTCCTGGAGGTTGTGTCTACACTGTGCTCTCTCTATAGAAAACAGGGAACAATGGAGCTGCGGACGTTCACAACCTTAGCTCTTTGGTGCCTGAGAGACTCAGCTGTTCTCCTTTGTTCTTCCTCGGATTAGGAATGCTTTCCTCGACAAGGACCAGGTGTGGCGTGTGCCCTAGCCCCGATAATCGGCGGTAGGACTGGGACAATTGTCAGGCGCGGCAACACACCCATTTCAGAAGGCCTCTCTGCTCAGGGAGCTCCGAGGACGTTCTTTGGGAGGTTGGCCTCGCCTCTGTGGGCTTTCCACGAGAACTGCCCCTGCCACGGCACTGACCTCACTCCTGATTGGGCCGGGTCAGGGCCGACGGTGACATTCAGGATGAGAGCGTGGGAATTTCTCAGAGGTGCTCTGTTCGGACTCAGAACTGGAGTGAGTGTTGTGCTGTGTGTCCTAGCGCAGGATCTCCCCTTAGTGGTGCGTCCTGGCAGAGCGTACCCACCAGGATCCTTTCAGTGTGGTGGCTCACTCTGAGGCCCATTTTAAGGTGGGCAACATCTCAGAGATACTCGGAGCTGTGTATCAGGCACTTTTCTTAGATGCTCTTACCGCCCCCGTGTGGTGAAGCTTACTCTCCTCATGGTAGTGCCTATGTCGTGTAGGCTTTCCAGTTAGAAGCCTTGTTTCTCAGGTTTGTGGGCTTGGCACCCTGCTTTCGCTTCCTTCTAGGCCGAGGTTTTTGAAGCCGTTCCTCTGTGGAATCTCGAAACAGGGGACAGTGGTCCCTTTCCAGACAGCCTCCTTTCCTCACAAAGAGGAAGCTAGCTATTTCTGCAAGCATTCCCACATGTCCACACGGAAATTGTTTCCCCTTCAGGATGCCAGACGGTAACCTGGGTCTGGCCAGCTCCTCAGACCCTTCTCCACCTGTTCGGGACCCGCGCCAGTTCCCCAGAAGGGCGAATCGTCCCTCTTTATGGAATGTCTTTGGGGGTGGAGGGTTTCCCTTTGGAGAGCTGTTTTTAAACTTCAGGTGGCGGAATGCCCCTTGGACCACCTGGAGGTTGTGTCTACACCATGCTTCCTCTAAAGTAAACGGGGAACAAGGGAGATGCAGACGTTCACATCCTTTGCTCCTTTGGTGCCTGAGAGACTCAGCTGTTCCCCTCTGTTCTTCCTCGGCTTAGGGATGCTTCCCTGGGCAAGAACCAGGAATGGCGTGTGCACTAGCCCTGATTTCCTGCGGTAGGCCTGGGACACTTGTCAGGCGCTGCCACACACCCATTTTGGAAGGGCTCTCTGCTCAGGGAGCTCCGAGGACGTTCTTTGGAAGGAGGGCCTCGTTTCTGGGGGCTTTCCCCGAGAAACGCCCTGGCCACACCACTCAACTCACACCTGCACGGGCCGGGCCAGGTCCGACTGCTACAGTCAGGCTGAGATCCTTTGACTTTCCCAGAGGTGCTCTTTGCGGACTCAGAACTGGAGTGTGTGTTGTGCTGTGGTCCTGGCGCCGGGGCTTCCCCTCGTGCTGCGGACTGGCAGAGCATACACACCAGAAAACTTTCAGTGTGCCGGCCTGCTGTGAGGCCCATATTAAGCTGCGCAATTGCTCAGAGATACTCGGAGCCCTGTACCTGGCACTTTTCTGAGGCTTTTCGCACCGCCCCCATGTGGTGAATCTTTCACTCCTCATGGTAGAGCCTATGTTGTGTAGGCTTTGCGTTTAGAAGCCTTGTTTCTCAGTGTTGCGGGCTTGGAACCTTTCTTTGACTTCCTTCCACGCCGATGTTTGTGAAGCTCTTTCTCTGTGGAATCCCGCCTCAGGGGACAGTGGTCGCCTTCCAGAGAGACTCCTTTCCTCACACAGAGGAAGCTAGCTATTTCTGCAAGCGTTCCCACACGTCCGCACGGAAATTGCTTCCCCTTCAGGATGCCAGACAGTAACCTGAGTCTGGCCGGCCCCTCAGAAGCTTCTCCGCCCATTCGGGACACGCGGCAATTCCCCAGTAGGGCGAATCTCCTCTCTTTACGGAATGTCCTTGCGGCAGGAGGGTTTCCCTTTGCAGAGTTGTTTTTAATCTTCAGTCAGTGGCACGCTCTTTGGGCCTCCCGGAGGTTGTGTCTACTCCATGCTCTCTCTATGGAAAACAGGGAACAAGGGAGCTGTGGACGTCCACATCCTCTGCTCTTTGGTGCCTGAGAGACTCAGCTGTTCTCCTCTGTTCTTCGTAGGCTTCGGAATGCTTCCCTCGACAAGGACCAGGTGTGGCGCTAGCCCTACCCAGATTCCCTGCAGTAGGCCTGGGACACTTGTCAGGTGCTGCCACACATCCATTTCGGAAGGCCTCTCTGTTCAGGGAGCTGCGAGGATGTTCTTTGGAAGGAGGGCCTCGCTTCTGGGAGCTTTCCGCGAGAAACGCCCCGGCCACGCCACTCTACTCACGCCTGAACGTGCGGGGCCAGGGCCGCTTGAACCTGTCAGGCTGAGAGTGTGTGACTTTCTCAGAGCTGCTCTTTGCGGACTCAGGACTACAGTGTGTGTTGTGCTGCGGGTCCTGGCGCAGGGGCTCTCCCTAGTGGGGCAGAGTGGCAGAGCGTACACACCAGGACCCTTTCAGCGTGCTGGCTCGCTCTGAGGCCCATATTAAGGTGGGCGACGTCTCCGAGATACTCGGAGCCATGTACTGGGCACTTTTCTTTGGCTTCTTGCACCGCCCCCGTGTGGTGAATCTTTCTCTCCTCATGGTTGAGCCTACGTCCTGTAGGCTTTCTGGATAGAAGCCTTGTTTCTCGGGTTTGCGGGCTTGGCACCCTGCTTTGGCTTCCTTCCAAGCCGAGGTTTTTGAAGCCGTTTCTCTGTGGAATCTCGCATCAGGGGACAGGGGTCCCTTTCCAGGCAGCCTCCTTTCCTCACAAAGAGGAAGCTAGGTATTTCTGCAAGCGTTCCCACATGTCCACAGGGAAAGTGTTTCCCCTTCGGGATGCCAGTCGGTAACCTGAGCCTGGCCGGCCCCTCAGACACTTCTCCGCCCATTCGGTACATGTGCCAGTTCCCTGGTAGGGCGAATCTGCCCTCTTTATGGAATGTCCTTGCAGCAGGAGGGTTTCCCTTTGCAGAGTTGTTTGTAATCTTCAGGGGGTGGAACACTCCTTGGACCTCCCGGAGGTTGTGTCTACTCTGTGCTCCCTCTATAGAAAACGGGGAACAAGGGAGCTGCGGATGTTCACGTCCTTCGCTCCTTTGGTGCCTGACAGACTCAGCTGTTCCCATCTGTTCTTCCTCAGCTTAGGAATCGTTCCCTGGGCAAGACCCAGGAGTGGTGTGTGCACTAGCCCCGATTCCTTGCGGTAGGCCTGGGACACTTGTCAGGTGCTGCCACACACCCATTTCAGAAGGCCTCTCTGCTCAGGGAGCTCCGAGTACATACTTTGGAAGGAGGGCCTCGCTTCTGTGGGATTTCCGCGAGTACCGTCCCGGCCCACGCCACTCTCCTCACGCCTGAACGGGCTGGGCCAGGTCCAACTGCTACAGTCAGGCTGAGATCGTTCGACTTTCCCAGAGGTGCTCTTTGCGGACTCAGAACTGGAGTGTGTGTTGTGCTGTGGTCCTGTTGCCGGGGCTTCCCCTCGTGCTGTGGACTGGCAGAGCATACACACCAGGAACCTTTCAGTGTGCTGGCTTGCTGTGAGGCCCATATTAAGCTGGGCAACTTCCTGGAGATACTTGGAGCCGTGTACCTGGCACTTTTCTGAGGCTTCTCGCACCGCCCCCATGTGGTGAATCTTTCTCTCCTCATGGTTGAGCCTAAGTCGTGTAGGCTTTCAGGTTAGAAGCCTTGTTTCTCGGGTTTGCGGGCTTGGCACCCTGCTTTGGCTTCCTTCCAGGCCGAGGTTTTTGAAGCCGTTTCTCTGTGGAATCTCGCATCAGGGGACAATGGTCCCTTTCCAGGCAGCCTCCTTTCCCCACAAAGAGGAAGCTAGCTATTTCTGCAAGCGTTCCCTCATGTCCACACGGAAAGTGTTTCCCCTTCGGGATGCCAGACGGTAACCTGAGTCTGTCCGGCCCCTCAGACACCTCCGCCCGTAAATGTTTTAAATGCATTATTATATTTGTACAACCCCCTGTAACCCATCTTCCCATTTCATTACATCTTGTAAAACTAAAACTCTATAGCATATGTGTGAATCTTCCCATGAGCATCACCTTCCAGCCCATGGCAAACACCATTCTACTTTCTGTCCTTAGGAATCTACTTTAGGTAGGTCCTAAGAGTGGAGTCCAAATTTGTATTTTTATGAATACTCATTTCACTTAGCATATATCCTCAATGTTTGTCCATGTTGTGGTACATGTCAATGTTTTTTTTCTTCTTTACAGAATGAATACTATCACAACATATATGTATACAACATCTGTTCTTCCCTGGACAGATACTTGGATTGCATTCATGCGTTAATTTTTATGAATAATGCTGCCATGAAAAGGTGTGTTCAGATATGTCTTCAAGACCATGCTGTCCATTAATTTGGATGTCTACCCCAGAAGTGGAATTACTAGAATACATGGTAATTCTAATGTTGATTTTTTTAAGAACTCCCATAATGCTTTCACACTGATGCTGTTAAACATTCCTAACACACACATGAACAACATTCCATTGTCTCTCTTCTTTGCCAACACTTGATATTTTCTTTTCTTCTGTCTTTTTTTTCTTTTTCTTGGGCAAGTGTTCCTCAAGGATACTAAGTGGTACCTCATTCCTTCTTGTAATCTGTATTTCATGAAAAATTAGTGATGGGAAGTATCTTCAAATTTCCTTCCATGTGCATAGCTTTGAGGTTACGTCTCTTCCCCATGTGTACATTCACACATCACATTTAGTTTGTCTTTTGTTGTTGAGTTTATGGGACCTCTATATATTGCAGATATTGAGCCCCTGCCAGACACATTGTTTGCAAATATGTTCTCCATTCTTTAGGACTGTGCTTTCCTTTGGTAGATAATGTCTTTAAAGTCACAAAGATTTTAAGTATTCTGAATATCCAGTGTGTGAATTTATTTTTCTTTTCCATCCTGTGCCTTGCAGATTCTATCCATTAAATCATTGTCAAATCCTGTTCTGTGAAGCTGATGAAGATGATTATTGCTGAGCTTCACCTTCAGAGATGAAAAGGGTTCACTGGCCTCATACTGGGGTTCTAACTAATGTGATGGCATGGTGATAAGAATAGGTATGGTGGGCCAGCAGGAGACGTGCACTGGAAATGGTACCCTGCCCATTTTGGGTAGCACCTGTGTGGATGATGGGAGCAGTGAGATATATGACTGGACATGTCCCCAAGCCCAGTTCCTCTTCAAAGTGAGCCTTTTACTGAACTCTGCTCCACTAATGTTTGAAGAGTATCTTAATCAAACGAGGGACATAATCTTCCACGAAAAAGGGTGATGAAAGTGGTGTGGTGACACCTGTCTCCAAAGAACTTCTATTCCCTCTATCATGGTGAGCCACTGTCTGGAGTCAATTGTAAAGAAGTTTAAAATGACTCAAGGACACTGGGATCAAACCCAAAGTGGGACAAGTCTGAAATTGCCATGGTGAGCTTAATTCAGGTAAGACCTTTGTATACTTCTTGTATTTTCCCAGTTCATGGTCACTTAGTTCTGCAGGTTCTTCTATGGTAGAGAGGGGAGGGCCATGTTTGCTGGTGAGCTGGACAGCTATAGCACCTCCATGAGTGAGATGGAGACCCTGACCATGGTCATCCCACAAGTGAACAAAAGAGATTGATGTCATGAATGATAAAAGCACCAGCCACCAGTGTCCATGCCACCTGCCTGGAAAACGTGTAGTGAGGCCCTTATAGATGATGGAGGGTGCACACTCCTGTGTAGTAACTCCTGTGACAAGTACAGATGTTACTTGCTTGAGGTGACTCAGCTTGGGAAAAAAAAAGTGTTTGCCACCGTATCAAGAGTGTTCCGAATTGACTAGAAAGGCAAGAAGACAGGAACTGGTGAAAGCATGTTTGAAAACCTCTTTAGGGCTGAAATAAAAATGGAACTTTGCCCTGAGAATTGCATCATGTACAGGCTATCTCATTTCATTGCTTGAGGGAAGAAAAGAAATCAACCTGTATTTTCCACATTGAAAACAGGACGTGAATGGATGCTGGGGCTCTAGGCAGTAATTCTCTGCTGCCGCCTAGAGCAGCATGATGTCCATGAGGACTTGGTATTCCTGAGAGAAGCACGGATGCAGACAGAGTCTGAGTGGCAAAGTTGCAGGGCCAGGTGTGGGCTGAGCAGTGGCCAGGGACCAGTCCTGGGTCTTGGCACACATGCCCACCCTCCTGCCTGCAAATTCATCCAGTCCCAACCTGTTCTCAGAGGCAAGTAGAATTAGTCCCTCCTCCAGGAAGTCCTCCTTGATGCCTTTCCTCAATCCCTACTGACTAACTAGATGGGTCTTCCACTCCTTTCTTAGCAACCTATCCCAGGAAATGTGGGAAGGAGGGGAGGTGATGGAACCAAGGAATGTTCTTCCCAGGGACATCTCTGATACTCCCTGCATCCCCTTCCCCATAGGAAGTTCCATATATGCTCACCTTATTCTTTTTGTGCTGGTTGATTTCATTTCCCTGAAAATAGACAATCAATGTCCCCCAGAAAGAGCCCCTGGTCAGTACTAGCACCTTACACCCACCCCTTCTTAGGCTTCACATGGGCTAAGACACAGGAGGGACACTCAGGCACAGCCAATGGGACTGGTGTCAAGGTCAGGCCCTGGGTTCAAGAGAAAGGTGGATATGGAGCAGATGGATGGGCTCCAGGTCGGCACCCTGCAGCACAACTCTCTCTAATGACAGACGTTTTAAAGATAGAAGAGCAGTCTGAGGATCATGAAAGCAACTCAGCTTGGTCTCCCATAGCATAGCTTGGCCACCTTGATCTAGTACTCCACCACCATGGCCCTGTCCTGGGCTGTCATGCTTGGGTTGCCAAGACAAATGGTAATGACGCAGCTGGCCACAGCACTGAACTGGGTGATGGTGGCCCAGGCTGTAGGTGCCAGTGCTCATGCCCATACTTATTCCTCTTTGACCAAAAGTAGCCAAGGTAATGATGGGACAGCACCTTCTTGAACAGCTCCTAGAGAACAGAGGGAGGATGTTTACCTAAACACTGTTCACACATGCAAGATTCATGTCCTAGGTAGGGGTCACAAGTCAGAGCTGGAGAGCAGGTAGCTGTGAATGTGGCCTGAGCCTGGTTGGAGAGTCTGGATTTCATTCCATTCTTTTTCTCTGAGGGAACCCAATATAGGATGATCCAGGAGCAAATAAAGGCAAGGGAATGATCATCCCAGCATATCATCCCAACTCCAGAGAGCACTTCCAGGTGGTACTCCCAAAGGGGCATCTTCTCCTCCAAATGTTCTTCCCTGTGGTCCCTCTCTCCTTCCAGATTCCCATTCTCACATGGTTGCTGAAACCACGGGTTTGTCTGTCTACCCTGTCCTTAAGGACACCTCAGATGCTTAATCCAGGCTGAGGGTGCTCAGGCTCCAACGCAGATGGGTGGACCACTCATGGACTTGGCTGTACACAGGGAGCTGCTGTCCTCCACGTGAGGGACCAGAACTTGCCCCTTTATGTTCTATCTCTTCTGGCTCATTTCATACATGTGGCAACTCTGCCTCAGTCCTTGTCAGTGTACTATGCAGTGGCTAACTGAACATGAAAATAAAAACAACAAAACTCTTTTCAGTTTCATGAACTCACAATACATACAGACACACACACACACACAGATACACACACACTAACATGATGATAGACTTTGTTCACAAAGTTGACATAATCGGGTGTTGATAAGAGAATCTGCTGCACCATTTCATACACATGTGGTGCTCCTCTTCAATGCTACAAAGACTGGGGTTGCTGAGTCTTTGGTCGTAGAAAGCGCTGGAATGGTTTTTGTCCTGTACTGAGGGACCACTGCCATTCAGCTCCCATACCCTCTCGTGGTATGTGCCGCCATCAACAGTCTGGAGGAAAGCCATACCACTTCTGAGTGGGCCTCTTTGGCACTCAAGAACACCCAGTAAAATGGAAGACTTGATTTATTTTTAAAAACTCTGATTCCCATCAATTTGAAGGCAAGCTAGACACCAGCACTGCTCAAAGCACAAGGGGCTCCAGGACCTGTCCTTACCAATTCCCCAATTCACCTTCTCCAACTCAGTTATTTTAACAGGAGAACACTATATTATTGCAGGGAGGGAGGCTGTGAAATTTTCTCAAACAAAAACCTTTAACTTATACCTACAAAATCATAGAACAAATAGTATCAAAAATTTATACTATGATCACCTTTGGTTTCTAAATTCAGCACTCACTCTATGGTCACAGAGATCTGAAAGTTCAGTGGAGTTTTGCAGCCACAATATTGGAAAGCATCATTTGATTCATGTACTAAGTGATATCTGCTGGATGAGTGTCAAAATCTTTAGAGGGTATTTTATGAGAAGAATCTTGATCTGAGTATTATATTAAGAATCTCAGATTGAACTTAACTGAAATAGTTATAAAACTTTAAATATTTAGAAGCCTTTTAGAGCACAAAGAAATAAAATAATTCATGCTCACATAATTACTGTAGTTTTTTGCACTTATCTCTCAAAAGAATTAGTTTCTTCCAAATATAATACATGCATAATTTTGCTTCAGTTTTGTAAATTCCACTATTTTTAAGTGTCAAAATATATAACTCTGAATAGACACTTCTCCAATGAAGACATACAGATGGCTATCAGACACATGAAAAAATGTTCATCATCACTAGCCATCAGGGAGATTCAAATTAAAACCACATTGAGATACCACCTCACACCAGTTAGAATGGCCAAAATCAGCAAGACAGGAAACAACGTGTGTTGGAGAGGATGTGGAGAAAGGGGAACCCTCCTACA